>JAQZBX010013071.1:0-40353 GCA_029593785.1 Cabassous unicinctus | reverse complement strand
ATTCTGGGTGTAGTTTCTTTAGTTTAGGGCTTCCTGCCTTTCTCCCTTGCTGGTTGCTTAGTGGGAGCCAAGGATGTAGTTGGTGTTGTAAGCTGTGAAGCCTCAAGCTGACCTTATTGTCCCAGGGACCAATGAAGCTTCTCCCAACTTCCTCTTTTGCCAGGATAGGGACAGAGAAACAGCCATGTTTAATAATCCAAGTTGTGCAGGTCTAGACCATAGTTGAAAGACAGATGAAACTTCATGCCCTTTTATCCCTTGCCTGGGGTGGGGATGGAGCTGCAGGTGTGGCCAGCAAATCTATGCTGTGTGCGTCCAAAAAGACCGCAGTTGCCTTGGTTGACTTTCTACTATTCAGTCTGTGCCAGCCTTATGTACCTGCAATTACCCTGAGAGGCTGGTGCTGGGCCTGCCAGGTCCCTCCCTGCTAGAGGTGGTTCTGAAGACTAGGCTAGGGCTGCAGGCCCATCTAAGTGAAAGAAGCGGGTCCCTACCAGCATTGTGATTTTCAGTCAGTTCGGTTTCCCCTCATGCCGGGCGCAGAGTCAAAACGGCGCCTACCAGTCTCTTTCTGATTTGGACAGATTCAATCTTTAGTTGTTCTGAGGGTTATACTTTAGTCAGCTGAATTTACTAGTCAGTAGTTGAAGTCAGTGACCAACCGTCTCTTCCTCTCCTGTGTTTGGGAAATGGAGCTTCCAATTCCAGCTACAGAATAGCTCCTGAGGCAGCTTGCACTGCCAGAGTAAGATGAGCACCAGCCTCCACAGTGTGGCCCGTATTTTCCCAGAACGGCTGGTGCAGGGCCTGCCAACTTCCTCCCTGCCGGAGGCGGGGCTGAGGCTTAGGCTAAAGCTGCAATCTGAACCAGATGAAAAGAAGCCAGTCTATCAGCACTGATTTTTAGTATGCCCTGCTTCCCTTTGTTCCAGGGGTGGAGTTAAAATGGTGGCTACTGGACCCTTTCTGACTTAGACAGTTTCAAATTTTAGCTGTTCTTAGGATTATACTTTAGCCCGCTGAATTTACTAATTATAGCTGAATTTGGTGCCCAACTGTCTCTTCCTCACCTGTTTTTGGGAAGTTGAGCTTCCAATTCCAGCTGCAGAATAGCTCCTGAGGCAGTTTTTGTCACCAGTGGAGGATGGGCACCGGCCTCGGTGTCGTGGAGTGCTCTACTTAAGAATCTTCTCTGCAGATGGGCAGTCTCCTCCTTCCAGTCGTTCAAGGATGTTGCAGGGTGCACTTCTGGTCTCCTGGAGCCCCCAAACAGGCGCTTTAGATAGCTCTGGGTGATTACTAACTGCCCTGTAGCACGAGCTGACTGTAGGAGCTTCTTACTCTGCTTGGTTGGTTGTCTTTTAATGAATAGTATTTGAAAGTGGCAATTGATTTCAGTTGTGTATTGATTGGCACATAAAAACCTCTTATGAGTTCTCTGGAAATGATGTTATACTATTCTAATGAAGAAATGTACCAAAAATTCAGAAAAAGACTGTGGTGTGTATGTTTTCCATATTTATTTGAATTATACCTTTGTTTCTTTTGAGCCACTGAAAATTTTGGAGTTCTTGATTACTATAGCATAACCTAGCCCATGCAGACTGGCAAAAATATTATTATCAATAATGTTCTATTGACAAGCAGAACCTAACATATGTGGTTGATATCTATTGGTAAGCAGCATTGAAATGCTTACATGATGCTGGAAAGGTGGTGATCCATTATATGTAAGTAGCAAATTATTTGGCAAATTGTTGCCTAAGGAAAGATAAAAAGTAGACATCACGTACCAAAAAGCCTGTAGCTCTTGAAATCAGATTAGTAAGCAGGATAATAGTAGCATATAATAGTCTTTGTTGAATTTATTTGACAAGATGTTGCAACAAAGAGATGAGTTCAAAAATAAATGGTGGACTTTAGTTTCTGGACAAGATGTAGAAAGTAGGGACAGACTATTGTTTCTACCATAAAAAAAAAGATAAAACAAATTTTAAAATGTGAGTGTGTATTTGTATCAAATCCTTTATTATTAAGAAGGGTTTTCTTTGACTTTAAAAATATTTTAACTCTTTAATATTGGCCTAATCCCAGACATATAGAAAAGTTTTGAGAATAGGGGAAAAAAATCATATATCCTTCATCTAAATTCCTAAATATTGATATTTTAAATTGTTATTTCTTTATATATACAGATGTAGATATAAACAGATAAATATCTACATATATCTGTGCATATCCAGAGAGAAAAGGGGGCATCAATTTAGATGGACAGACAGGTTAGATATATATAGATTTATATAAATTATATAGAATACCTGCTATTTTCTGAAAACATTTCAGAATAAATTACAAACATGATGCCTCTTTATCACTAAATATTTCAGTGTATTTCCTATAAGACCCATTTTCATATGTAAAGACAGTATAAGTATTAAAATCAGGAAATTAGTAATGATAGAAAACTATTATGTAAACAGTAGTCCTTATGCAGATAGCGACAATATTTCTAATAGTATTCATTATACCAAAAGATTATCCCAGATGATGCCTTGCATTTAATTTTCATGTTTCCTTACTCTTATTTTATTTCTAAGAGTTCCTCAGTCTTTCTTTATGTTTTCTGATATTGGTATCTTTAAAAGAGTAATAGTCAATTATTTTATATAATATCCCTCAATTTGGGTTTTCTAATGTTACCTCAGGACTATATTGAAAGTTTGCACTTTTAGCAAGAATACCACAGAAATGATGTTATATTATTTTAAAAGTACATCATATCAGGAGGCACATGGGATTAATGTTTCAGCACTGGTTATATTAATTTTGTTCACATGGTTAAGGTCATGCTTAGATTTCTCTAGTGGAAAGTTACTATTTGTTTCTTTTATAATTCATAATTATCTTTGGGAAGAATACTTTAATACTATATAACTATATACTTATTCTTCAAACTTTGACTTCCTTGTTTAGTATTCATGATAATTCTTTTCCAAGTAAATTATAATAATGTTCCCAGAATGGTTATTTCTTAATATTATCATATATCTTTTATTTCTTATTTCTTATTGGCTTTCTACTATAAAGAAGGGCTTTCCTTCTTCATTGTTTCTTTTTTAAAATTTATTTATTTACTTTATTTTTCTTTATTTATCTCCCACTCCCCCAGATGGTTCTCTCATCTGTCTGCTCATTGTTTGCTCACTTTTTCCAGGAGGCACCTGGAACTGAACCCAGTACCTCCCACATGAGAGGTGAGAGCCCAATGGCCTGAGCCACATCTGCTCTGCACGGGCTGTGGCATCTGCTGGCTTGTGGCATCTGCTTGAGGTGGGAGCAGCGTCTAGCTCATTGTGGCAAGGGTGGCATCTGCTTGTCTTCTTTTAGGAGCCACCAGGACCTCCCATATGGTAGATGAGCGCCCAACTGGTTGAGCTACATCCACTTCCCCTCATTATTTCTTTATATCAGGGTAGACCTATGGATTTCTAATTGATTCTGTGGGCCATACTTCTTAATTTGTTGAATAAATTGCCCTATATTTGGTCAGAAAAGATCTTTTAAACTGGCTCTTGTGTCTTTTAGCATGTCCCTTTCATTCTTTCAGCACTTTCTTACTTACCAGACAATGAATATTCTAGAGTCATCTTGAACTTTTGCTATCACAATGCTGGAATCAGGTCTTTTTCCAAAGAGCCCTAATTTCTTTTATGAAAGAATGGTATATGTCAACAATCATGAGGGCATGATTTAGGTTCATGTACCCTAGGAAATCATTTTTATAGGTTGACTACATATATATCTTTTTGCATATATATGTATGTAAATACAAACACACATACATAACAAGTAATGATAGAAAATTATACATATTTATAAACATATTTTAACAGATAAATATATAGATACAAATTTAAATGAGTATATAAATATGTATACTTATTGATATCTGTGTCTACAAATATCTGATGTATATGCATCTGTTTATGTGTAAATCCATAAGCTTAAACTGATATCTTGAACTCCAATCCAATACCAGAGGCTCATTCTATCATTTTCCTGTTCTGTATCTATAAATTCCATCTCCACAATGAGAAACAAGGCTCCAATTATCCACAATATACTTACATAATTGCTTAATCCTTGAAAACCCAAAAAGTAATTTCAGAATTTCTAACTATGCCTTTGTGAAAAATAAACCCATTAACTCTAAAGTTCAATATTTTTAGAGGCATTATTCTTAGCCTGAGGACATATCATCCAAAAGCTGATTATTTAAATTAATTCTCCTACCAACTTCATACTAATTATGTTTTTTATTTTAAATATGATTCAGTTAATTTGTTTCTGTTTGCATACTATTTTGCATTTCCCACTGCTTTATTTTCTTTTATTATATTTGTGAAGCATTAACAAGATCTAAAGTCATAATTGTACAAAAAAGCTATATTTTCTAAGTAATTCTTAAGATAAGAAAAATAATTTTATTGCTCCTAAAATATGAATAAGAACTGCAATTGGGACATACATATTAACATAAATAATTAGGATAAATATATTAATTGGGATAAATATATTAATAAGATGAATAATTGTACTATTAAAATATTACTATTATAACAGCAGTTCTGGGATATATATTTTAAGAACTAACTATATAATTCCAAACACTAATTCCCTACAGCATGACAACTACATGTTGAATTTTCCTCCTTTGTTAGTTTTACAATATAAATGGAAAAAATTTCCAGGATTCTGTCTATTCTCAAAGCATTATCTTAGATTTTCTTTACACATTTATATAATAAAAATTTTTTTAGTTCTACCTACCAATTTCTTAAAATATAAGTCTAAGTGATTTAAAACAAATAATGGGAAATAATCAAGTAAAATTCTACAACAGAAAAAGGAAGGGAAACATTATTAAAAGGTGACTGAAGTCTTGGAGAAAAACATAGTCTGAATAATATGAATTGGCTCTATGGCTGAATAAGGTGTTATGCTTCAAAGAGCGTGATCATTGGCCTTTTTGTTTGGTTAAAATAAATTAGTTGAGAATGTAGAAAATAATTTTATCCCACGAAATTCTTTAAAAAATGCATTTCACCAATGATAAAATAGCTGTTTAAAATATCAAATTATTCTTTTGCACATCTAAAAACACCCTCACTTATATTTTATGGCTGATTATATATAGTCAAGTTGTATAATGTTTAAAGTGAGTAAAACTGAGTACATGAAACACAATACCATTATGTTAATATTGCAAAAAATGTCTAAATTATGTTAAGTATATAGGACATTGGAGGACAATGATTCTGTGGTAACCGTGTATTAACCAACGTAAGTAAAAGAGCTTACATTTAACATTTTTCACTTTATTGAGAAAGATAAGAAAGAAATGCTAGTTTCTTTACCAAACATAGAAGCCATTCTTGAATTGTCATTTCAACCCATATAGTCATGTTTTAAAATACATAATCATATTTATAAATAAAACTCAAATATTGAGTTAAAATAATTAAAGAAATAGGGGACGGGTGTAGCTCGTGGTTGAAGGTGGAAGGCTATGACGTCCTGGCTTCAATCCCCACTACTTTCTAAAAAAATTTTAAAAATTAATATATTAATAATATGTTTGTCCAATAGCTACTGATTTCTGTTTCCCAAGATGAAAATAGAGAGAGAGGAGAAAGGAGTAAGTTAAAAGTAGCAGGTGAGAAGAGTTACAGAACAAGATGATTTAATAAAGCAATTGAATTAAATATTAGGTTTAATTTTAAAGGTAGAAATTGTTGAAACAATAAAAATAAACACATCATTTGCATGTAGTTTCTACAACGTTCATAACAATAATTACTGATAAAATACTATTGGCTGTTATTATTTTTTAAATTAGCTTTATTGAGATATATTCATACACCATACAACCCATCTAAAGTGTAAAATCAATGGCAATCAGTATAATCATCACCGCCAATTTTAGACCATTTTCATTACTCCAGAAAGAAAAATCCATACCCCCTAGCAGTCACCTCTCTATTCTACCCTTCCCCAGTCTTACATAACCACTAATTTAATTCCGTCTTACCTTATTTCAGAATTCTAGGTAAAATACCAGGACAAATTGAGAACCATCTAATAACTCCCTCAGCTTTACAGATAAGTAATTTCTGTCTTTTAAATGTATGGTCAATTGTTATAACCCTTTAATATTCCTTTTATGTGTGTTCCCTAACTTTCTTCCTCCCATTATGATTTAATGAACAGTATATACCAAATTTCTCAAATTTTTACTCACAGGAAGTGAAAATCATGTCAAGTATGTGGAAGTTTAGATATTCTCATTAACAATGTTTCCTCTAATGACAAATAAAAATGGAATATTACAGCAACTCTAAGAAAGTACACAAGTAAGAAGAATACTAGTCAATGAAACATATCAAATTATTTACTCTCAGAACTTCCATGTTTTCATGAAAATAGAATTTCTACCTACTTCCAAATATTAAGTATTTAAAAACACTAATGAATGTACAAATGTGGAATATTATGAGTTTAAGATGAAACCCAAGGAGAGGAAAATGAAAATTAACCCATAGGTTTAGACTGAATAACAATAATTATAGTATTCATATCGATAGTAGTAACTTAAAAAAGAACTGTCAAATTGCTTCTTGATTTAAGGATACCATTTAATTAATCAGATTTTCCTCAAGCTATGGGTAATTCTTGTTATCTGTGGGTAATTCTCATTGTTATCAGAGTTGGTGTCTAGGTTCTTGGCCTGGTCCTGAGAAAGAATTCAAGGACAAGGAACAAATTAGTCAGGCAAGCAGAGAATTTGGGGGGGGGAGGGTAAAGGAAAAGAACAAAAGTATACCCTCAGAGTTGGGGGCAGGCATTCTCAAGGGAGTGAAATGCAGAGTTTTGCCCTGGGGTTGCTTTTTTTATGGGGATTCAGTACTACAGGGCCTGTGTTGATAAGCAAGGGCTTAGAGGTGTAGGGGATTAGGGGGTAGGGGTTTTAGGGTGTGGGGGTAGCTGTCAGTGATGATTGGCTTCAGGCTGCTCTCCATGACCTCTGCAGGGTATGCTGACCACCGTTGATTAGCCTCTGGTCACTGTCCATGAGATATGATGTAACCTGAAATCTAGGTTGGTGGTGGTGGTGGCATCCCTCTTGCCCCTTCCCTCTTTGCTGGCTGCCTTCTGATAATGCAGCCTTCGGGTGTGTGCTGTAAGCTGCAGGGAGTGTGCTGAAAATTGCCCCTTCTTAACTTGCTTGTGTGACTCAGCAGGTTAATGGTAGCCAGCAGGCTATTTTCTCAGTTTCTCTTACCAGGTGGTGTTTGTGTAGATTATTATGTTTTCTTCCCCCTTCCTCTTTAGGTCCCTATTCTATCCTGCCTCATAGTACAGAAGGATAACTACTACTATTTCTCAAATACAAATAAGTGGCCAAAAGTTAGAGAAAAATTAGATACCTGATGTAAGCACAAATTCAGTTCTCTACTTCTTAAGCTCAATCATATAATTTTTCTTTATTCCTTTTTCTACAAATATTTTGAGTGCCTAATTTGTGCCAAGCATGGTTCTAGATACTGGAGAAACAACATTGAACAAAACAGATAAAAATCCATGTCTACTTGTGACTTATAGTCTAGGGAGGTTATGATAGAAATGGTGAGAATTTTAAAATAAAAGTTAGGTAAAATATATAATATGTTAGATGACAAGTGCTATGGACAAAAGTAAGAATAAAAGAGGATAAGAAAATGTTTGGAGAAGTGGTTGTACTTTTAACTTGTATAGTTCAAGACAGTACATTATTCAGTTAAGCAATTTTGTCGTAAAATATTTCTGAAATTTTAGTAGGTTTAACACAAACGTGTCTTGCTGGCTCATGCAAACTCTTTTAAACATTTGGCAGCTTTCTAAGGAAGCTTCCTCCTAAGGGGTGAAGCAGAGATTTATATTCTGTCTTCATCATAAGAAAATATGGCCTTCACTAATGGTGGAATGAGGGACAAGAGAGAATGGGTATATGGATTATGGACTTTTCACTGCCTCTATCTAGATGTGACAGTCTTTACTTCTCAAAGCCACCAACCAAGATTAGTTGCATAGTCCTCCCTAATTGTAATTGGATGAGATACTCTGGTTTTCTGTGTAATAAGGAAGGTAACAAGATATAGATATTTATAAGCATTAATAGTATCTATCACAAAGAGCTTACTAGAAAAGTTACATTTAAGGAAAGACCTGAGGAAGGTGTGGTTTTAAGTCTTACGAATATCGAAGGGATGAATAAAATAGATGGAAGGAATAACAATTGAAAATGGCCTGAGGAGAGTGCATGCTGATCTAGATCAAGAAAACGTCATGAAACTGCAGGTGCCTAAAAGTAAGTGACCAGAGAGGGAGGGAAGTAGTAGGCTTTGAGGTCAAAAGTTATAATGGACTACTAGATCATGTAAGGTATTTTAGGCTCTTGTAAGGATCTTTGAAAATGCTCCTATTTAGCCATTACATAAGAGAATAATCACAACCTGTATTCCATTTTACCAAGATCACTTTGGGTGCTGGGTTAATAATAGACTATAGTAATAAACTATAATTTATGGGTGACAAGAAAGAAGCAAGGAAAACAACTAGGATGCATGGCAATAAAGAAAGAAATGGTGAAGTCTTGAAAGAGAAGATAGTAATGTATCTATGTGGTAAAATGTAATGCATCTCTGGTTATAGATTGAAGATAGAGACAAAATAATTTGCTGACTACATCTTGGGTATGAGAGAGAAGAGGCAAGGATGGTTTCAAGAGTTTTATATTTATCAATGGGAAGAAAAACGTTGCCATTATCTGAAAGGTGAGGATGAGAAGAAATGGAGTAAGTTGAAGGAAAAGATAAGGGGGGTTAGGTTTGGGCTTAATAAGGTAAAGATGTATGTTTTACACTCAGAGATGCTGAGTGGGCAATTGAAAATGGGTATGAGATTGAGAAGAGTTAATGAGCAAAGATTGAGAAGAGAAAAGATAGAATTACCTTTTTCTGGGACATGCCAGAAATGAAAGTTTAGATAAATGAGAAAAATAAGCAAAGGCAATGGAATAACAACTTCCCATGTGGTAAAAGGAAGACCAGGAACATGCAATTTTATTGGAAACCAAGTAAAAAAGCTTTTTAAGATGGAAAGTGTGATTAACTGTGCCAGATGCTTTAAATAGATCAAATGCCAAAAAAAACAGAGAAACTTGAATGTTGGATTTGTCATAATTAATGATGGAGAAAAGGCAGTTTGCAGAATGATTGGACAAAAGACTGAATATAGTAGGTTCAAGAGAAACTTTGGGTCTTCTTCTTCCAAAAATGGCAGAGTAGTTTGTATTAGATTTGTTCTCCCATTAAAACACTTGAAATCAGAGAAAAAAACACAAAATGACTATTTATAGGATTTACAGAGTGATCAATGCAAATCTACAACCCTAAGTCAAGGAAATAACATGATTTCATGCCTAAATTTCTCTCTGACAGCTTTTTCAAACCATGGCACAAGGAAATAAAACCCAAGAAGAGAGCAGTGATCTCACTAGACAGACACAACAAAGATTTAAATTCAGGAGTCTTCCGTTACAGGTTTCTCACATTTGGGCAACAATTATGAGCAGAAAGTCAGAGAAATTTATAAAAATTACTAAATTATACTTGTCTGACTCCTAACCTCCACTTTAACTGTTGGAAGCTTAGGAAAGAACAAACAATGGAGCCTAGAAAGACAAGCTGAATTCTCAGAGGATGCAGAGTAATGGGGAAACGTTAGAATTTGGGCTCCACAAGAATGGGAGACTTTGATAAGAACCCTGTACTTCCAATAGACCTTGAGAAAGGTTACATCGCAGAGTAAAGATAACGCCCAAGGAATAAGGTCTACATTAATTGCAAAAGGAAGAGTCAAAAATGTGTAATTCAACGTGGAGTTAGACGATGCTGGGAACGATCCAAAGAAAGACTGGGATCAGGGGACCTCACTCCATGTGGAATGCAGGCAAGTTTATTTAGGCTGAAGCTGCTTTTTATACTACAAAGCTGATAACAAAAGTAGGGCGTCCTTTGCCAGTTCCTCTGCTTGGCATGTAAGAGAGCTGCCGGTTCCTCTATTTCTAGATAGTTTTTCTTAGGAATTTATGCAATAACTTCTTAATGGTGGGTTCATTCCGCTCTGCTTCCTCCTACTGACGTCTGCAGTATGCAGAGTCCTTGGAGACATTTACTAATGTTTCTTTTCCAGCAAGCATGCTTTTCAAATGCTTAACCCCTTATGCTCTGGCTCTCAGCTTCTTTTCCAACACAAAAAGACAACCTAACAAAGCCTAAATACAAGCCTTAACAGGAACAAGGTAAGGGCTGATGACTGAATTATCTGCCAGAACAAAATTTAGGAGTCTATAGGGAAAGAAAATCTAATCCAGAATCTCTACAATGTAGTATTCATGAGTCAAGAAGCACAGAACTACGGGAGGTAACAGATATACTAGAAAGGGTAAACATACAAATAAATTAAAATAAGTATTAACTTTTAAAACAACAATGTAATAAATTATGGTTGTATTGTGTGTGTGTGTGTGTGTGTGTGTGTGTGTGTGTGTGTATACACAGACCAAAGGAAGATGAGGAAAATGGAATTAAGCTATTTAAGTTTGTCATGTTTGGGTAAAAAGAGGGAGGCAAAAGTACTAATTTAATGTTTACCATAATATATAAATTATACATATTTTAATCATTAGGTAACACAAAATAATAATAATGATAATTTAAAGTTCAAGTGAAAAGTTCAGACTTCTATTTCTGGTCAAGATAGAGAACAGGGACTCTATTTAACCTCTTACCTGAGACCGCTAGTAAACATACAAAATATATGAAACAATGGTTTTCAGATAATGTGAGTGAGGTAGGGAAAAAAACAATTATCCAAGCCTTACAAAAGTCCCAATTTACTGATTGGAGAGTTGCCAGGCCACAGCATAAAGATAGGAAACACAGTTGGACAGAGTCTAGTGTTCTTTCCATGAAGAGGAGACAGATCTGAGAGTCTGGGAAGGCCGTGGTGTTTAAAGTTTAGAGGACAAAATATTAGAGAAGAAAGAGAAGCACAGAGAGGATTCTGTACATCTCCAGAGGTTCCCTGTCCAGCCTACAACAGAGTAAGGATCAGTGCTTATGTGTAAAGAATCCTGATATGGGGCTAGAAGCAACCAAAAGGGACATGGAGAACAGTCCTTTAATTCACACAGGATAAGTGATATTTCATGCTCTCATCTGCCAGAGTGAAAAAAGAGGATCAAGACGGGAATTGCTTCAACAGTAGGAAGAATTAGATCTACAGTAAAGGCTACTCGGTTCCTTCCTAACAAAACTTAAATCTAAAACCTGAAATTATGAATGAATCCCTAGTAGGGTGCTCACAGAACATTTTTTTAAGGAAATTTATAGAAATACAAAAATATCCAGCCCTCAACAAAAAAAGTTTGAAAGTATTAGGCCTCCGATCACTAATTCTCAGGTGTGGAAATAAGCAGAAAAAATGAAACCATGATAACAGAAATCAATTAATAGAAATTAGCTGAGAAATAAAACAGGTGATAAAATCAGTAGATAAGGGCATTAAAACAGTTATTATGACTAAATTCCATATAGTCAAGAAGGTGGAAAAAAGAATGCACAAAATAAGTAGAGACATGGATAATATAAAAATGACCAAAATAAAACTTCTGAAGATGAAAACTACAATGTCTGAGGTAAAAAGTTTACTAGACGACATTAACAACACATTAGAGTCTGCAGAAGAAAAGACTAGTGAATTCAAAGATGAAGCATTTGAAAATATCCAAAATGACACAAAGGAAAAAAAAAGACTGAATAAAATGAATAGAGCATCAGTAAGATGTTGGATAATTTAAAATGGCATAATATAAATGTAATTAGTGTCACCAAAATAGAAGCAGGGGACAAAAAGATATTTAAATAAATAATTGTCAAATATTTCAGAACTTGATAACTATAAAGGCACTGTTCAACAATCATCAAACACTAGAAATGAAGAAAACTGCAACAAGTCAAAGTACAATTAAATAGCATAAAACCAGTGTTAAAATAAGACCTTAAAAGCAAAAAGAGGAAAAAAAGGAAAATTGAGCAGAGAAAAACTATGAATTACAGTGCTTTTCATCAGAAACAATGTAAGCCAGAAGACAATGGAGCAAAATGTTTAAAGTAATAAAAGAACACAACTTTCAAACCTAGAATTCTTTTATTCCCTAAAACATGTTTTGAAAATATGAAGTGGCATGATATTCTTGAAATCAGACTTTAATAATTTAAAAATGTATAATATAAGCCCTAAAACAACCACTAAAATCTAATTTAAAAACAATAAAATATTAGCTAATAAGTCAAAAGGAGATCTATTAGAATGGTAAAACATCCTCAATTAACCAAAAGAAGATGAAGAAAAGTATTAAGTGATATAAAAAATAGAAGTACATACAAGATAAGAGATTTAAACTCACCTATATCATAATCAACAAACACATTAGATGGTAAATGAGACAAATATTCCTGTTAGGCATATATTGTTAGGTTGACTAGAAAAAGCAAGGTCAAAATGTATGTTGCCTATTAGAAATCACTGTAAACATGAAGATGAAATAGTTTAAGAGTAAAAGGATGGAGAAACAAATATCATTCTAATATTAATCAAATGACAACCAAGTACCAGTTAAAGAAAATTGCAGAGCAAGAATATTACCAGGGATAAACAATATCATCTCAAATTGTAAAAGATCAATACATTAAGAGGACATAAAAATCATAAAAGTTTATGCATTGAAACAGAGATCTTCAGACTATATGAAGCAAAATCCGATAGTACTGCAAGGAGAAATGAGCAAATTCACAAATAATGCCGAAGATTTCAATACCTCTCAATAATTGATATAACAAGTAGACAGACAAGTAGTATGTATATAGAAGACTTTAAGAAATCCATCATCAAACAGGGCCTAATTGATTATTTACAGAAAACTTGATCCAGCAAGACTAGAATCCACGTTCTTTTCAAGTGCACATTGTACATATATCAAGATAGATTGTTTTCTGCCCCATTAAATAAGTCTAAGTAAATTTCAAATAATTGAAGTGAAATTATGTTCTTACCATACTACTGTGATGGTTAAGTTCATGTGTCAATTTTTCTAGGCTATGGTGTCCAGCTGTTTGGTCAAGCAAGCTCTGGCCTGATTGTTACTGTAAGGGCATTTCCTAGATGGATTTTCATGTATAAGCAGTTGACTGCATCTATAGCTGATTACATCTACAATGAACAAAGGAGGTTGTCCTAAGCATTGAAGTGAATCTCTTCATCCAATCAGTTGGGGGTCTTAAAACTAGAACTGTGAGTATCCTAAGTGAGAAAGAGGAATTTCTATCTCCACTCCAGCCAGTCAACATCTCCTGAGAAATTCAACTTCACATTCATCAGAGTTTCCAGCTTGCAGACTGTCCTACAAAATTCAGACTTGCCAAATCCACATGGCCATATGAGCAAATTGCTATAGTAAATATCTTAATGTTTATATTTTACATGTTATATCCTGTCAGTTCTGTTTTCCTGGAGAGCCCTGACTAATACAGATACCATAACAGAAAGGTTTCTGAAAAACTTCCCACATTTTTTGTAATCTAAATAATCACTTCTAACTAACTCACAGTTAAAAATAACAAATAAAAAGTAATTAGAATGTATTTAAATTGAACTCACTATATAAAAATTTGCCACTCAATACTGTGGCAGACTTTGAGCATACATAATGAAAAAAGGTCTCAAATCAATGGCCTCAGCTAATATCCAAAAAGCAAAGGACAGAATGTAATAAATATAAAAGAAGAATATAATAGAAAAAAATTAGAACATTAAGAAAGAAAACAAATGAGACCAAAATTTAATTCTATGAGACGGTCAATAACATTAAAAGAAAAACAGGAGGGGAATTGAAAAAGGGCCAAGCTGATGATGAGAAAAGAGGAAAAGACCAGTTACCAATATCAGCAAAGTGAGAGATGATATCACTAGTGATATAAAGAAATATTATGACTTGCTGCTAATAAATTTTAAAAATTAGATGAAGTGGACATGTTTCTTGAAACAACCAATTACTCAAATTCAATTTAGAAAATGCAGATAACCCGAATAGCCCTGTATCTATAAAATAAATTGATTCTTTAGTTAAAATTTCCCACAGAGACATATCAGTTCCAAATGCAATTTCTGGTGAATTCAAACATGTAATGAAAATAATACCACCCATTTTACAAGGCCACCATTATTCAGGCAAAAAAAAAAAAAAAAACCTCACAAAGACATTAAGAGAAATGAAATCCACATACCAATATCTGTCATTAATATGAATACAAACATGTATTACAAAAGTTTAGCAAACTTATTCTAATAGCACAAATAACACAAAAGGATAACATATCATGACCAAGTAGAGTTTGTCTGAGCAATGCATGTTTGTTTTGCAGTAAAAAAATCTGTCAATATAATTTACCATTTGTGATGATTAGACTCATGTGTCAACTTGGATGGGTAATGGTGCCCAATGTTTGGTCAAGCAAGCACTGGGATAATTATAATACAAGGACATTTCATGGACTTTAATCATCAGTGAGTTGATTGCATAGAATCAACTGAGGAGATTGCCTTCAGCAATGAGTGACATCTCAGCCAATCAGCTGAAGGTCTTAAAAGGATAAGTGAATTCAGCATTCAGAGAGAAAATTTCCATCTCTACCTCAGACCACCAGCATCTCCTGGAGAGCTCATTGAAGACCTTCTTTGGAATCCCTGACTTACAGTCAGCCCTATGGTATCTGAACTTGTGTATCCCCATAGTCACATGATGCAATTTTATAAAATCTCATACTGTTTACAGATATCTATTGTCCGTTCTGTTTGCCTAGAGAACCCTGACTAATACACCGTTTCACAAGACTAAGAAAAAAATCATGTAAGCATCTCAACAGAGACAGAAAAGTAATTTGACGGGAAGTGGGTGTGGCTCAATGGATAGCGCTCCCGTTTACCATATGGGAGGCCCCGGGTTCGCTTCCCCGGGTCTCCTTGTGAGGGCAGGCCGGCCGGCCCTCGCGGCGCGGTAGGCTGATGCAGCAAGCCCTCACAGCAGGAAGCGGGTGTGGCTCAATCGATAGAGCCCCCGTTTACCATGATGGAGACCCCGGGTTTGCTTCCCGGGGCCTCCTTGTGAGAGCAGGCCTGCCCTCACGGCGCGGTGGGCTGGTGCAGCAGGACCTCACAGCAAGGGGGAGATAAGCAGACACGGAAGAAACACACAGCGAATGGACACGGCGGGCACAAGCAGCAAGGGGGGCATAAATAAATAAATAAATAAATCTTTAAAAATAAAAAAAAAAGAAAAGTAATTTGACAAAATCCAACAACTATGCCCAATAAAACCTCTCAGCCAACTAGGAATAGAAGGTAATTTCCTCAAGCTGATAAAAGACATGTATGAAAAACCTACAATTAACTTCAGAAAAAAATGGTTAAAATTGAATGCTTTCTTTCCCCTGAAATTTAGAAACAAGGCAGGAATATCAGCTCTCCCTTCTCTCTTATTCCACAATGTACTGGAAATTCTAGCCACAGGAATAAGAGAAGAGGGAGAAATATTAAAAAAAAAAAAAAAAAAAAGAAAGAAAGCTTATACATCAAAGAGGAAGAAGTAAAATTCTCTTTAAATGCAGATGGTTAAAATATGCTGTGTAGAAATACTTATGTGATATATAAATATGCTACTAGAATTAAAATTTAGCAAAGTTGTGGGCTACAAATTTAATATACAAAAATGGATTACATTGCTATATTCTAAGAATGAGCAATCATAAATTGAAACTTCAAAATAACATTTACAGTTGCATCAAAAATGTTAAATACTTAAGATACGACTTAGTCATACTTAGGATAAGATTTAGTCAAAAATGTGCAAGAGCTATAAACTGAAAACTACAAAATACAGAAATTAAAGAAGGCCTTATGACTGGAGAGATATGCCATGGTCATAGATCAAAAGCCTCAAAATCTTTTACATATAATTCTCCAGTTGATTTAAGGATCCCATGTAATATCATTTAACTTCTAATGATGTATTTTTTAGAAATTGACAAGATCATTTAAAAATGCAAACCTAATTTTCATAAACAAAGAAACAAAGATGGAGAACTGGTACTACATGATTCCAATGTCTACAGTAAAGCTATAGTATCAAATCAGTGTGTGTTTTTGATATAAAGATAAAAAGTAAATCAATGGAACAGAAAATTAGGGTTCAGAAATATATGATCGATTGAATTTTGACAAATAACTAAGACATAATCTGTACCAGCAGTGTGATACTGAGTGAGTCAATTGAAATCCCTATGTCTCAATTCACTTTTTAAAATGGGTATAAGGAGAGTAGTTTGTATAGTTGTGAAAATTAAATTGATTGATATATGAAAAGCACATTGAAAGATTCCTGGTACAGAGTTTGTAATTGAGGCTGTTATTCCACTCTGCCTCTCCCTACTCTAATTAGTGAAGGATATTTGTGTTCTCTTGTAGAAGGAATAATTGCAAGACTTAGGGAAAAATTGCTTGAAGACAACCTTTTTTGTTGGCTCAATGAAAATTTTCTAGCATGCCTTCAGGGGATAAAGGAGGACAGTAATTTGGAAATGGTTAGGCTGCTGCTGGGATGAGGGAAGGTCAAAACCATCCCAAATTATAAGAATGGCAGATACACACTAATTCTGAAAGTAGTTAAGATCATTTACGTGCTTTCTCACAGTGCTTGCTGATGTTGCAGAACATGTGGAGCAGATGGCAGCAAGATCCAGATAGGGCATCAAGAATCCCAATTCTGTGTCCCAAAGTGGCACAGAAGCAAGAGAGTCCCAAAGGATTTTGGAGCATCAGTTCTAAGAAGTTCTAACCAGGTTAGACCAAAGATCAAAGGTACCTCTCCCATGTATGAACTTCAATTTCTTAGCTCAGTAGGTCAATTATTGGTAGGGACCTCAATAATGAATGAAATTCCATGTCTTAGTTGCTAAAAGAGTTAGAGATTTGTTTGCGATTGCACCGATTGGTTTAAAACAATAAGAAAATCTCTGGAGCCAGGAGTCTGGTCATGAAAGTTTCCATGAAGACTATGTGACTATGTGTTTTTTTCCCCACCCTAAAATAAATTCCCTTTTTCCATATAGTTTATACAATATTTTATTAAAGATTAAGTGTCATCACTCAACACCTCCAGTGCTGTTGGCCTAAGTGAAATATAACTTTCTATTCTTACCATCTGCTTATGTTCCTAGATTTTCTCACAATAAACACAGCAACAAGTGTCTTTAAACTTACAAACTCTACATTTATGATTTTTCTATCCCTGAATCCAAGGCCATTGATAATCTATGATTATTTTTCCAAAAGATGAATTTCTGGGTCAAATCTTATACCTATCTTTAAGACTTTTAATTCATTTGTCAAGATTCCTCTCAGAGAGATTGCATTATATGATGTTCCAAAGCAAACCAGATTTTGGATTTTTAAAAAGCCTTTCAAATTTGATAAATGATCAACTGTATATTCTTTATAAACATTCAACTTTGACAATAAAAATCTAATAACTAGAAAAGTTTATGTAAAGTTTACCTTTATTTCACACTATGGCATGATTCTAAGTGACCCATTTCAATGTTTAAACAGGTAGGGTCGTGGTGCAGACTTTTTGGATTTGAATCTTGGCTCTGAAATCTTTGGCAAATAATTCAACTCTATGCCTCAGTTTCTTCTCTGTATAACAGTATAATATAAGGACCTACTTCAAAAGACTGTATTTTGGAATTAATAGGGATAATGTGTATAACAATTTAATGGTGTGTATGCCCAAAATATACACTGGAAGTATGTTAATTATTATTTGTTTACAATACTTAGCAAAAACCTACATAAAACTATACCAATTTTTAAACTAAAATAGGTATGAAAATATGAATATTTCAGATAGAATCTTTTTAATTATGCCTTTTCCACCAAATTAATACAGAAGGTTTTTAGTTTTAAAAATACTTTTTAAAAGCCCTCTATTTTCTAATTTCCTACAAAACCTAGTTATGGTATCTTACTTTGAGTATATTATCATGTGAAAGCATTTATTGTTTACATGATTTTTACAACACAGCCAAATTTAAATGTGCTTTCTGATATTGTGCCAGAGGACAATGAACTTTGTGCTGCTTTTAGTACAGCTCTCAAATTAATTACTAAAATAAAAGGAAGTGGTAAAAGCTCACCTACATTGTTTGGCAAATGCATGCTGTCTCAGTAGGCGAAATAACTCATTTTACTGAACAATGTTTTCCTTGTCAGCCCCTCAATCACTCTGTAGAGGTCAATCAAGGACTCCTCCAAGTAGCAAGTATCATTTGATTTACGTGACAAATTTCCACAGTTTGCTTATGGGCTTATTTTTTTTAATTTAGGAGATGTTGAAATAAGTGTCTGTGGAGTTAAAAAAAAAAAAAAGCAGTGTTTATACAAATAATTATAAATTTCTTCAGTAATCATCCTTAACAATGATTTTGATATGTAAATATTTTCATTTAAAAACCAGTTGAAATCAATTGAGACACTATACAAAGTTTTGAAATGATGAAACTAACAACTTGGTAGATTTTTTGAACTTTCATAGAATTAAACTTAAATGTCCCCTTGACAATCCAAACATTCTTTTGCTTGAATTTGTAGATTGCTAACAAGTGAAGGAGAAAGAGAATTGATGAGTAAGAAACTCATTGTGTTGAATGTCTTAGTTCAAAATAATTTCTGTTAGGAGAGAAACTTAATAAACGTGAAAAACTTAGCTGGAATCAACACTCAATTTCTTCTGTCTGTTCGCCACATCACTACTAGTAATATTTTTTTAAAACATCCATCAGATCATGTCTGTGCTCCAACACCTTCTATTTCACGCAGAATAGAATAGAAAATACTTACTATTCCCTGTAAAATTCAAATCTATCTGTTCTCTGCCTCTCTGATTTCTTGCATACCCTTCTAGCTCTTTCATTCTCTGCTTTGAGTACGTTGGTCTCCTTTCTCATCCTCAAATTTCAAAGCAAGCATACTGTTGTTTCAGAATCTTTGCACTCATTATTCCCTCTGTGAGGAACACTCAGGTAGTTACATTACTTGCTTCTTCACTTTATTGTGGTCTCTTATTAAACGTTACCTCCACAGACACTTTTTTTTTTGAGGTATCAGGTGCCAGGCATTGAACCCCGGACCTCCCATGCGGGAGGTGGGCGCTAAGCAACTTGAGCCACATCTGCTTGACCAGAAACTTCTTTTATGACCATGCTATATAAAAGAGCCTTGCAACTTTACTTCTAATGATCTTTGTTTTTCTTCATAGCTATTATCACTGATTTGTTAATTCTCTAATTTCACTTAGAACAATGGATGAATAAACAAAGCAATGCAGACAAGTCTGCATTACTTCTGCATTACAGACTTCTGGTTCCCTGAAGGCAAATTCCCTTACTGGAAATAATTTTTAAGCTCAGCTGCTGGTTCTGTTCCTATTCATTTTGCCAGAGTAGCTCCAAAAATTAAAATGTCCTAGAACATGGTGACACTTCTGACACAGCTCATCCAAGGGGCATTATGCTTTTAGCATAATGTCACCATCATGCACATTAGGCATCATATCATATATTCAAAATTAATCAATTAGCATTATTTTAAAGCATATGAGAACTCACCTTGTGGATTATTAATAGGAATATTTTGACAGATCCATCTCATGGGATACAAAATATGAAATCTCTATGGATGCTAACGTAGCCAATACCTGGCAAATCAAATAATAAGATGAAATTTTATCTCATTTGCTACTGAAGCTTCTTATGGGATATAACTCTTTCTGTACAGTTACCCAGTTACCATGACCCAAGATCTTCCTTTCATCTTACCCACACAATGGTCCATAACTACTCTCTAGATAGCACAGGCTTCATGTTCTTAAGGCTTTATTTTATTGCACATGCGCACGCACACACACACACACAGAGGCACTTGAGAATCCTAGGTATTTCATCTGACTGAACCTGTAATATTTGGCCCTAAGTTTCCCTGGATAACATTCCTTTATGTTCAAAGGTAAAGTTCAGACTTTACCTTTATGATAAGGTAAACATTAGTTTACCTTGATACTATAGGATTAGTTCAGACTAATCCCATAGTATCCAGAATTTAAAGGGAGGTATAATTAGGTTTCCAAAATCTTATCCATGAAAAACATTAACAGAAACCCTCAAACAATGATATATTTATTTTTGCTAAAAGGTGTTTAGAATTAGATGTAATATTTGAATAACTGAATGATACCTTATGAAAAGTTGTACAATAGATTCAGTGTCTAAAAATGCATACAAATCATGTTCTACAATTCAAAAGTAATAAGCAAACTGTTTTCCATATGAACTCTATAATAATTTCCCCAGTATTCCAAAGGGAAGTGTGACTTTTAGTAACTATTATAATTTTACTAAATTATAAGCAAAGTCTATATTTTTAGTCTTCCTCCCCATCCCTTTTAGGGCCCCTTGAACAGACGCTGTCATTGTCCAACCATTTCCACTAAGATCCCACTTAAAAGTTCTATGTGCTTTCCTTCTAATGGCTGGCACCTGCTGTCTTCTACATAGGCTTATCCTCTGATTTCTAGAGCTCCTTACCCTTTAGAAGGAGAGAATTGGAAGTGCCTAAAAGTTTCCACCCTCTCAGATATAAATGACTTACTGTGGAGAGAGTTGCTGTATCATCATGGGAACACAGGCTCAGGCACAGCATAAATTTCCAGCAAATGACCACTTTATTACTTACACAGACAAAAGGCCCAAATGAGCAGAGGAAGAGATCCCATCATGGTTGGTCTCCAAGGGAGCCCAATTTCTTTGGTCAGGGTGAGTGGGTGGCAGCTCTGCACACTCCACTTCACATTGCAGAAGAGAGGCACATGGAATTCTCCCCCAGTGTCTGTGTGTGTGTTCAAATTTCCTCTTCTTAGAAAGACACCCTAATCCAATTAGAGCCCACCCTAAGCTGATTTAGGTTCATCTTCATTAATCACAATTTCAAAAAACTTATTTCCAAATAAAGTCACATAAACTGGGTCATGGGGTAAGACTTTACCGTATCTTTTCCAGGTAAGCAATTCAACCCAAAATACTGACCTAACTACATCTTAATTCCTGATACTTCCTTCAACTCCCAGGCTTGATTTTCAATACTTTCCTTCTAAAATAATATTGGTATTCACCTTCCATTCTCATTTGGCATAGCAACAAATAACATTATTTCTGGTATGCCTGAGTCAAGCAGAACTCAGGTTGAGTTGTCATATAGTCAGAGGAGAAGTATCACAAAACATGCATATGTATATTCTTCTTACAGTATAAGGAGATAGATACTACCTTCACTGTTGGAGCTTATGAGTTATTTGTGTTACTGTCCTTTCTTTTACTATATTTACTGGTGAACTCTTTTTAATGGAGACCCATAAGAGAAACATAAACTGCTCTTGCATCTACTTTGTGCTAAACTTTGTGTTACATGTTTTAAATGTTTTTTGTTTTTGTGTTTTTTAAATTCACTTAGAGAAAGACAACAATTTCCTGACTATGTGGATAGATTTTAAATGAGGGGCACATGCCAGGAGAAACTGTCGTAAAATGTAAAGGTGAGTACAGATAATTGGATGTAAGTTCATGAACAATGATAGAAATCTGTAACTTGCTCTTTGAAAGCATATCATATTTTGTCATTCATCTGCACCAATAGTCTCAGGTCTGTTAATATAGAATTTCTAAGCAACCTTCACATGGACCTGGAAGTTTAAAAGGTAAATTGTGATATTTTCATGCTATGATTTACCTCTGGATAAATATGAAATAACTCTAATGATGGCCTCTTGGGGAATAGTTTACTTCACAACTGTAAAAATGTTAGGTTAAGGTGATAACAATGACGTGTTGAATTACTTAAAAATATGATTTTATTTTTTTTGTTCAATTTTTCCATGCCCATTCCCTAAAACAGAAAAAGCACTGATATCCATATGTTTTAGGGTTTGTCCATCACGTGACATGCATTGGCCAATAGAAATGGTGCTTTAAGAAGCATTATGACTTTATACCATACCCTTTCTTTTCTCCTCAGCAAGAGAATAGCTATGTTACATATAAGATATGCTTCTTTAACCTAGGAGCCAGAATAAGAAAACAGGTGGAGCAGGGCCACAGTCTAGAGTCTGGCTATAGTGGAACAGCCTAGGATAATACAATCTAAAAATAATACTGCATTTTTGTGAGCCAATATGACTTGGAGACTGTTTCTTATCAGAGCAAAGCTGTGTGTTTGTATTTCCTCTATCAAAAGAAACTCAAATATACTTGGATATTGCAACAAATTTCATATTGACACTAAACTGTCAAATATTTAGAAAATTAGTTGTGATTTTCTTAGTTTTGCACATGAAATAAGCTTAAATTGGATAATTTATCTTGTTACTTAATTGTATATAATCTTTATATATTATGAATACATGTTCTTTATCAGACTATACCATGCATATATTTTCATCTTGTTAGTGAGTTGGGTTTTCAATTTCCAAGGCAGTCTTTGCAAAAGCAAAAGTTCATGTTTTGTTATAATCCAATTTATCTTTTTTTCTTCTTGTTTGGGTTAAATCTTTGATATCATTTAATCAGAAATCCTTTGTTAATCCAAAATTATAAAGATTTTTCCCTATGCTTTATTGTAGATATTTTACAATGTTAGGTTTTATCTGTAGGTCCATGATCTAACTTAATTGTTGTACATGGTATGCATTATGGGTGTAGGTTCATTTTCTTTGAATGTGAATATCAAATTAGTCCATTACTAAATTTTGAAAATGCTACTTTCACATTAATTTACCTTGATATTTTAGTAAAAAATTAATTAGCCATGTATATATGGTTTATTTGGGGCTCTCTATTCTGTCCTAATGATATATTTTTTCTATCTTGGAGTCAATACTACACTACTTTAATTATGTTAACTATATAAGTCTCAAAGGCAGATAGTATTAATCTTCCAAGTGAATTATACTTTTTCAAAATTATTTTGGCTATATTAATTCTTTTGGATTTTCATATACATTTTAGAATTGTCTTGAAAATTTCTACCAAATATGCTTGTTGAGATTCTTTTAGGGATTGCATTGAAACTACTGATCATTTTGAAGACATTTGCTATCATAACACTATCAATTCTTCCTACATATTAGCAGGTCTATTTATTCATTTATTTAGGTCTTCTTTAATATATTTCACCAATGTTTTGTGTTTTTTTCCATGTATCGTTCATACACATCTTTTGACAAAAGTAACTGTGAGTGTACTATAATTTGTTTGTAGTGTTTTAATTGTAAGTAATATTTTATTTCATTTTTTGCTTGTATATTGAAATACTATTGATTTCTGTCTGCTGAGTTTATCTTCTGCAAACTTGCTGAACCAAACTTATTAATTGCAGCAGCTTTCATCAGGATTCTGTAGAATAGTGATCATATGCACTACAAATGTGTATTTCATTTTATTTTGTTCTTATTATCTCCTTTCTTCTGATTACTTTGGGTTCTTTCTTTTCTTTTTCAAGCTTTTTTAGGGGATCTATGAGGCCATTGCTTTGATGTCTTCCTTCTCTTAATATTGTATTTTTTGTTATAAAAAATACCACAGGAGCTTGGTAACTTACATTTGTAGTTTCCACTTCTTCGTCTTTCTGTCCCTCATCCCCCTGGGAGTTGTGTAGCACTGTCATCATCTGCTGACCCCTAACACAGGTCCCTAGGACAGCTTTTGGCTCTTTCTCCATTGTTTTTGTGAGAGCATTCAGCTCTGCCTGTCAGTGTTTTGCCATCTTCCCACAATCTTTGTTTGTTTTTTAATTTGCACAAAAAATTGTTCCTTTTTTATTCTTTTCTATCTTCTTTTAGATTATTTTTGTGATCTAATTTTAATTTCTTCTTGGCTTATTAGCAATAAGTCTTTGATTTTATGTTTTGTTTTAAGTAGTTTCTTTAGGTTTTATCATGTTAAAATCAATAAACATCCTCTAGTTTATATGTATGCATTACATATTTCTATTTTCTTGTTACTATTCTTTGTTCTAATGTTGTCTTCTATTTTATTTCTAGATATTTTGTAAGCTTTACAAAAATTGTTATTTTTCCTCTCAACGGTCAATTATTTTTAAAGATCTTTAAAAATATGAAAAATAATGTGCTTATTGTTTCTAATGAGAACACTGCCTTCATTCTTATATTTGTTCTTCTCTATAGAGTAAGTTTTTGTTTTACTCTGGCTACCTTTAATCTTTCCTCTTTATGTCTGATTATTTAGCCATTTTATTAGGATAAGTTTTTGTGTGTTTTCTCTTTATTTCTTGAGCTCAAGGTATATTTATTTTCTTTGATTTGTAGATTTATAGTTCTCCTTAGTTTTCAAACTTTGACTATTATTTCTTCAAATATGCCTCCACATTAGAGAACCAATTACACATATATTAATCTGTTTGAAATTTCCCTCATTGACCAATGCTTTTCTATTTTTTCCATATTTTTGTCTCTGTTTCATTTCAAAAAGTTTCTATTGCTATACCTTCTTTAAGTTATTTAATCCTTTCTTCAATAGTGACTCATCTGTTAATTCCATCCAGTATTATTCACTTTTCTGGCATTGTCAATTTCATCTCTTGGAGTTTAATTCGCATCTTTTTGGTATCTTCCTTGTTTCTACTTTTAAAAGTCTCAATCTTCTTGAACATATGAGTTATACTTATAATAACTTTTTTAATGTCTTTGTCTACTAATTTTTAGCATATATTTTATTTCTCGATCTCTTTCTACTGATTATTTTCATCACTGTGGGTCATATTTCCTTTCTACTTCCATTATATTATCTATTTTTCTAAATGAAATAAAAGCTAAATTATTCTTATGTGACATGAAAAGAAAAGAACCCAGGTTTCTTTTGTAACTTTTCTACCAATAACCCAAGTCACATATTTAGATAGTAAAGAGAACCCATAGCAGAATTCTCTTATTATTTCATATTATTATTTTTTCCAGTCATTCTCTAAGCACAGCAAATAACCAAATTATGAAAACTCAAAGACTATTTCTGATTTTAATCCAAAAATCCTTCTCCTGTATTTGTTTGGTTTTATATAACAATTTTTCCCCCAATTTTAGAAGGGTTTTGGATTTACAGAAAAATTCCAAAGATGGCAAAGAGTTCACATTTCCCTATACTCAATTTTCACTATTATTAACAACTTATATCAGCATAGTACATTTGTTGCAAATAATGAATATCAATACAGTATTATTAACAAAACCCATACTATACTCAAATTTCCTTAGTTATTATCTAAGTCCTGTTTTTCTGTTCCAGTATCTCATCCAGAATACCACATTCCATTTAGTCAACATATCTACTAAGGTTCCTTTTGGCTATGACATTTTCTCAGGCTCTCCTTATTTTCAATAACCTTAACAGTTTTGAGGAATACTTGTTAGGCATTTTGTAGAATGTCCCACAATTGGAATTTGTATAATATTTTTCTTATGATTAGACTTGATTTATATAGTTCAGGGAGAAAGACTTGTAGGAAAGTCTTGTGGTAGTTTAAAGACTGTATGTACCCCAGAAATTTATGTTCTTAAGGCTGGTTCATTCTTATGGCTGTGAACCTATTGTGGGTGGGACAGTTTGATTAAGTTACTTCATTCAGTTAAGGGCCTTTTGTTTAGATTACTTCGGTATGGTGTTGCCCAGGGTGGGTCTTAATCCTCTTACTGGAGTCCTTTATAAATGGGGATAATATGGAGAGGAACACAGAGAAGCAGAGAGAAAGCCAGAGGAATCCAGAAGATGAAAGCTATGAGATCCAAAAGAGAAAGGAGAGATCAGCAGATGCCAGCAAGTGTCTTGCCATATGAGACAGGAAGCCAAGATCACCAGCAGCTGCTTTTTGGGGGAAAAGCATCGCCTAATGAAGCCTTGACTTGGACATGCGAACAGAATCAAAACTAAGTTTTGAAATTAATAAAGGCCTGGTATGAAAGCCAACCCATTTCGGGTATACTGCATTTTGGTATCCTAGCAGACTAAAACCATTGTCATTCTTATTACATCATATTAAGAGTGCATACCATCAACATGACTTACCACTGCTGATGTTAATCTCACTCACCTGACTTACAAACTGTCAATTTTCTCTACTCTGAAGTTACTCTTTTTTTTCCCTTTCCATACTGTACTCCCATGTTACATACATATATGCACAGTTTTATCTCCACCCTCTTCAGGGATATCATTATATATATTTGCAATATTCTTTCATCACAGTTTGCATTCATCTTTGTATCTCATATCTCTTAAATGATTATTTTATAAAAAATGCCTTGCCATCTGTATATCTATTTTTACAAGGTGTCTTTTTGGGTCTTTTACCCATTACCTAATTGAATTTTTTTCTTATTGTTGAGTTTTAAGAGTCCTTAATATATTTTGGTAAAATGCCTTTATAAGATATGTGATTTGCAAACATTTTCTCTAAGGCTCTGGCTTGGGTTTCCATTCTCACAGTGTTTTTCACAGAGCAGCTTCTCATAACTTTAATGAAGTACAACATATCAGTATGTTCTTTCAGGAATCCTGATTTTGGTGTTGTATATAAGAAATCATCAACAAACCCCAAGACCACATATATTTCCTCATGTTGCTTTTAGAAGTTTTGTTGTTTTACACTTATATCTATGATCCACTTGAGTTAATTTTTGTGAAAATTGTAATTTCTGTAATTTTCCTAGAAAATTGTAATTTCTAGGATTTTTTTTTTTATGGACATTCAATTGCCTCAGCACCATATATTGAAAAGCCTATCCTTTTTCCATCCTGATATCTTCATAGCTTTGTCAAAGATCAGTTTCCTATATTTTCTTAGACCTATTTCTTAGCTCTCAATTCTGTTTTATTGATCTATGTGTCTGTTTTTCACTGATAACACATTTTCTTGATTATTAAAGATTTATACTACGTTCTAAATTCGAGAAGTGTGAGTCCTTCAACTTTTACTTCTTCAGTGTTTTGTGGTTATTCTAGGTCTTTTGCCTTTCAATATAAACTTCTATAGAATCAGTTTTTCAGTATCTACAAAATAATTTTCTTGTATTTGATTGGGATTACAATGAACCTATAGATCATTTTTGAAGGAATTAGCATGGATTTGCAATCCAAGAATATGCACTATTTCTCTATTTATTTAGATGTTGTTTGATTTTGTTCATTAATATTTTATAGTTTTTCACATAAAGATCCAGTAGATATTTTGTTACATTTGCACCCACAGAGCCCCCCTTTTTTGGCGCTATTGTAATTGGCATTTTTAATTTTTTTATTTCAAATTCCATTTATTCATTGTTGATATTTAGGAAAGCTATTGACACATTTTTAATTCAACTTACATCTTTTGACTTTCCTCGGCCTACTTATTCATTCTCGTATTTTTTTTTTTAGGTTCTTTGGAAATTTCTATATTGGTAATTATGTCAGTTGTGAATAAAATCATATTTATTTCTTCCTTTTTTATTTTCTGAATACCTTTAAGTTCTTTTTTTTTTTTTTGTATTATTATACTAGTTAGCACTTCCACTTGGAGGTTGAATAGGAGTAGTGAAAAAGAATATATTTGCCTTTTTCCCATTCATTGGGCAAAATTGTATTGTCTCTCACCACCTGTAGTTGCTTTCTGATGTTCATTATCAAGTTGAAAATATCCACTTCTATTTATACATTGCCAAGTTTTTATCATGAATATTGTATGATTTTTCAAAATCTTTTTCCTCATTAATTTATATAATCATGTTATTTTTCTTGACACAGATAAAGCTATAGCAATTTCTAACCCCACTGGAAACTTGATCTTTTTATGGAGAAGTCTCTGGGCATATGTCACAATGATTATTCTTCCCTTATCCATCAAAGGTATGAGGGAAACTATCTTGCTTCTATATTTTCAGAGCCTGATAGAGTTCCTGGAGGTGAAGACCATGAAAATTGGGGGCTGTTCTAAGCCTATGGTCCCCAGGGTTTTCCCAATATCTTACAGCCCATGCTTAACCTCCAATAATTCATCAAATTAGCTTTTAGGTGTCCCTACCAATTAATAACTCCAGAGTTTTCTGTTCCAGGCAAGCAAAACTTGACTGGTCTCTCTGGATATGCTTATCTTTCCATATTTTTTTTGGCAGTTTGCCTTGTAACATCAGTTCTCTGATAGGTCCAAGAAAATCATTGTTTTTCAGTTAGTCCAACCATTTTTGTTTATTTTTTTGTAAGGATGGAAGTAATGACTTCCAAGTTCTTTAAATATCAGAGCTGAAATGGTCTTTTTTATTTAAGTTTTTATTTTGAAAATAATTTTAAAGTGACACAAATTTTTTAAAGTAGTACAAAGATTTCCCATGTACTATTCACCCAACTTCCCCCAATATTAACATGTTATACTACATCATCAAAACCAGGATATTTACATTAGTAAAATTTTAACTAGAGACTTCATTCAAATTTCATCAGTTTTTACATTCATTTATTTTATTTTTCTTCTTCCTTTCTCTCTTGGTAAAATTCTATTAAATGTTATAACCTAGTTCTGTGTGACCATTGCCATATTCAGGCTATAGAATTGCCATCACCACAAATAAAGACCCTAATGCTACTACATACAGTCACATCCTCCCCAATGTTAAACCTTAGCAACCACTGATCTATTACTCATCAACTATAAATCTGTCATTTAAGACTGTATAAATGGAATAATTCTTTATGTTACCTTTTGAGATTACCTTTTTTCACTTAGCATAATTCCCTTGAAACCATCCAAGTTGTAACATGTATCAGTAGTTAACCCATTTTTATTGCTCAGTAGTGCAGATGCATGGGATTTTTTTAATCTTCTTCCTCATTAAAGGACATTTGTGTTTTTTCTAGATCTTTGCTATTGCAAGTACAACTTCCATGAACATTTATGTAGAGATTTTTTTAAAATGAATTTTATTTTTCCAGATAAATAACCTAAAGTGCAAGTAATGAGTTGTACATATAGTGTGTTTAATTTTTTTTAAGATATTGCCAAAATGTTTTCTAGAGTGGATATAACATTGTGTATTACCATTAGTGAATTTGAGATATTCAGTCACTCTGAATCTTCACCAGCATTTGTTATTTTCCATATATTTTAGACACTCTAATAGATGTATAGTGATCGAATCATGGATTTAATTTGCAAATTCTATGTATATTTTATGTCCTTTTTTTTAATCTCCCCCTCCCTGAGATGGCTCCCTCGCCTGTCTGCTCATTGTCTGCTCATCTTCTTTAGGAGGCACTGGGAGCCAAACCCAAGACCTACCATGTGGGAGGTGGGTGTCCAACTGCTTGAGCCACATCCGCTCCCTCTATGTCCTTTTGATTAAGTAATTTTCACTCATTTATATTTAAGCTTACTGATCATTCTGCTATCTCAAATATACTGTTAACTTGTTCAGTGAATATTTATTTTAGTTTTTAGTTCTTTTCACCTCTATAATATCAATTTTGTTCTTTTAATTGTTTCCTTCCTGCCATTGATATTTCTGATTGGTTGAGTTTTTGTCATCATATTCTTCTTTAATTAATTGAACATATTTCCCTCTAGTTCTTTAAACGTATTTAAAATTGCTTCTTTGAAGTACTGTTCTTTTGAAATCTGAACCTACTCAGAGTCAGTTTCTATTGACAACTTTTTGTTTTTGTTTGTTTATTTTTGGATGAGTCATACTTCCTCTTTCTTTTCTTATCTCATAATTTTTTGTCGGCAACAGGAGGTTTTAGATAAAATATTTTAGCAACTGTAAATCATATTTTATTTTCCTGAGAGTTTTTTTGTAACTTGCTTGAACTTGAACTATGTAGTCTGTATTCATCCTTGTTTGTATTTATTTATTTGTATACACATAAATTTTATTTATGTCCCTGCACTGTTCCTTTCTTCATTTTTTCCCCTTATATTTACTTTTAAGCTGATTCTTCAGGCAATGCAGATCTGTATGTTTTTGCCTCACCCTCTGACCTGAATCAAGTTCAGTCTCTCTGGAAGTAAAGTTACTGTTTGTTTTGGCCAATGCCCAATTGGTAAAGCTACAGTGTTCACAGAACTAGCTGCTGGGTAGAGGCAGGAATAATAGAGACCCAAATAAGATGGCATAGACTCCTGCAGTTCTTACCAAAGCTTTAGCAGGATTTCAAGAAAATGATTGTTCAGTTTTTTAATGCTTTTGTTTAATTTCCAGTTGCTTGAAATGTTGTTGTTGTTTTTTTTTTCTAGAATTTTGTCCACTTTTTAAACTTTTTATTTATGGGAAGGAATTGTCAGCAACCATTTCTATTAGAATTAATGTCTTATCCTCTGCACATGAATATACTTTATACTGCATCTCAAATGCTAAAATAACAATTGTTTAGGCAGAATTAGAAAGGTGAAAAAATTACATGATCATTAATTTCTTTGATTCTCACACAACATTTGAAATGTATAAGATGATCATTATAGTTAATCCATATTATAATTGGAGAAATAAAAATTTAGGTAGCTACTATGACTTTTTAGCTGTGATTAGGCAATGGTTAAGTGTCAGAGCTACCACTTAAACCCAGGCAATCATTTTTGTCCTGCTGTTTATTAGAAATTGAAATTAACTTGATCTGAAGAAACTTTAGGAAAGAGTCTATCTCACTGCAAATATTAGTTTTATGGTTTAGTGCTGTATTCTCAAGAGAAACTAAATATACATACATATGTAGATATAGATATGATTTTACTTTATTAACTACTAAGTTCATCTGAAAATTTAAGCCAGGAACAGGTGAAATTTCATTTACTGTCTTATTTTTATACATGTGTTATTTTTATATTTTTATACATATTTATTGCATGCTCTTACTAAAGATACATACAACTATTCCACAGTTTCAAGTTGAATTCAACTTGAATATAATGCTCGCTTCAAATCACCTTCTTACTATAGGAAACTAGTTAATCCATTTTCCTCTAACAGCTTTGATGCCTTTTTTAATTATGTGTTGTACTTGCCTTTTTGACAATGCATATGTAGATGCAATAATATACATTGTGCTTTCAAATATTTGGTGATCAAATACTATTTTATTAAAAGCAGCTATGAGAATATTTTTCTTTTAGTTCTTTGGCTGTATATATGAGCTAAATACTTTGATATATTTGTATATGCGTAAAAACATATCCACATTGAACATATCATCTAAATTGTGAATATGTAATACACACATATATATATATGCCTAAATATATAGTACTTTTAAAGCTGTAGCTGTGCAATTTTAAAGATTTAATTAGTTTCTAAGAACTCTTTTACAAAACAAATTGGATATGCTTCTATTTTGGAATTCCAAACATTTAATCTTGGGCACCTGAAATCTAAAGAATTAAATTACATTATGTTTTGGGTAAGGGAAGAATGAAGATTTTCAGAGCAATATACTTGTCATCACGTCAAAACAACTATTTGGAAAATAGAAGAGACCTTGGGCACTAGTTCATCTGGATATTAATGAATATGGTAGTTTGAAAGGGGAATTAGTGTGTGTTTTGAAGCTAATTAAGGCACAGTTGTTAAATGTCACATCTGCTGTTAATAAAACATATGGTTTTAAGATTTAATATTGTACAGATATGGCATTTTAACCAATGTCTGCTTATTGTAGGATCTGGAATGATTTGATTTATTCACATTCGTGATTTATTGGAATTCAATATCTAGGGCTAGACTTCAAGAATGAAACTTTGAAATATTTCCAGGGAAAGTTTAAAAGTAGGTTATAGGGGAGCTGATGTAGCTCAAGTGGTTTAGCTCCTTCTTCCTAAGTAAGAAGTCCCGGATTTGATCCCCAGTAACTCCTAAAATGAAAACAAACAAAAAAATCATCTCTCTTGGAGAGTGGATGTAGCACAGTGACTGAGTGCCTGCTTCCTATATATTATGTCCTAGGTGCATTCCCTGCTACCTCCTAAAAAAAAAAAAAAGTAAATTATAATTAATAACAAAAATACTTCTTAATATTTGTATCTCAAGTTAAAAATTATAATATTGCCCAGTGTTTTAGGAATTACAAAATACCTCAGTCATTAGATGAATCATTCCTTCCTGGGGCAATACATGATTGACAGCTCAAAAAATTTGAGATCATCTTAATTTCAGCATTTTAAGTTTTGATTCTTGGAAATGTTATTGTTTATCTTCACAGACAAGTATATGAGAATTGATAATATGAACCATGATATGAAAAATAACAGTTCAGGTGGAATATATAAATGTTATAGAAGTTTTCCTGAACATTTTAACTGAAGGTCCATTTTTTAGGGAAACACAATTTTCCTTAGGTTCCATTAATATTCTTTAAATGTTAGATGATAATTCATCTTGTTTTTGTATCTGCAGTCTAGTAAGGTAAAACCTGAAGGAATATAGAATCCTCTCCATTTGACCCTTTTTCACATCTAATTTGAGTGTTGTTTCTGTGGAAATAACAGTCTCCATGGTTACTGATTCTACAGGTTTTTAAATGTTTTAACAATTTTAGGGTGACTTGTGTGGCTGTTGCTTTGCGTTTCAGTATATAGGACATTGGTCATCTGAGACTTCAGCTTTGAAATATTAATTCTTAATTAGATGAAGTGAATAATAATGTGTATATCATATTGGTGACTTATAAATATGTATATATGAGTGACTATGAGAGACTTTATACCTAAAATTCTAAGTTGTCAAAGTTTAATATTTGTTAACAGGTGGAATTGGGTGGGAGTGTAGGGACAGACCAATATCACTGTGCTGTTCAAATAACAGAAAAAAATCTCTCCAAATGGGGGGGAACAGTCCTGTTTTCATTGACTATGACAGGGGATATCATGATTGTGGAAAAAGAGCAGAGGTGTCATTGAAGGAAATCAGACAGTATTTTATAAAGGATAAACATTTACAGAAATTTTTAGGAGCCCTACTTAAATGAATAGAACTTTATTAAGATTTCTTTTGGTATTTTTTTGGAAGCAATGCCTGTGGAGGGGCCAGGCCAGGGTAAAGCATTCACTATCATACATTTTAATATTTTGATCTATTTTATCCACTTTATTATTTTTTCCTAAAATGTTTCATTCCTCAAGATACCAAATTTAGATTAATATATTTTTATACTAAATGAATGCATAGAAGTTGACACTACATGTCCATTATAAGTGAAAAGTTGTGTATTTTTTTCCCAGCTATATTAAATGTTGGGTGAACCTAAAGATTTTAATTGTATAAATCATGCAAATGATTATCATACATACATATACCAATCATTTTCCTTCAGTATATTTGCATTGTGAAATTCTGAACATTTGAAAGCATAATAAAAAAACTAGAAATTAATTGATTTTTTTCAGTTAGACATATTTTAGCCAATTCATTTAGCACTAACTACTAACGATATCTGTATTATAATGATAGATGACAGTAAAAAACAGTAAAAGAAATAGAGCATGGAAGTAATCCTCTGGAGTGTTGGTATTTTGTTTGAGAAGATTTATTCTATGCTCTGTTTCATCCATCCTGAGAGTCAGTCATTTAAATTCAAGGGCTTTGTGTCACATACTTTAAAAATGTTTTCCCTATTAAAATTTAGCTACTTTAATTCCAAGGATGTATCCTGGCACTTTTTCTTCCCTTAAAATTTACAGTCATATTTTAATATATATTTATTTCACCTAGAAATATCTGGAAAGCCTATTTAAAACTATTTTACAATAACTATATATTTAAGGTATTTAATATCATAAATGCAAAAATATAAAAGGAAGAAAAAAAATCAACACAATCCCATAACTCACAGAAAACCACTGTTACATTTTGGTGTATGTGCTCTTTTTTCCTTTCAGACTAGCAATGTGAAAATCATGTCGCATAAGGATCTGATCTGATTTTATGAAGGGTTCAGTAGCCATTAATAATAATGTCCATACAATTACTTATTAATTTAAAAACGAATCTGCAATTATGGATCATAATTCATGTTTCATAACAAAACTATACAGGAATAAAAAAATAAGTGTGCATATGCACTCTTGCACAAAGTTTAAAAGGACTTACACAACATTTTTCACATGTTCATTATTATGTAATTAGAAGATGTTGCTTTTTATTCAACACTATGTCATCAGTATAACGAGTTTCTGTTAAAAGACTTCATAGAAGGCAAAAAAAAAAAAAAAAGCCCATGCTATATACCATATTTACCATGAAAATATAAAACTGATATAAGTATTTATCTAAAACCATACACAAAAAAGTTACCAGCAATTAAAGACCATGCTCTACTAATGATTTCTTACGTTTCACAATCTGTAATGTTACATAGATTATTCTAGAAAAGGTAAATAAGAATGCAAAAGAATTTCAAAAGGTTTATACTCATTCTGTTCATAATTTTATTTCTAAAATATCTATCTTAAGGAAATTCAGAAGTCCATCAAAGGTGTTTGTGCAGAAATACCCATTTCAAATATGTTTACAATAGCAAACATTAGAAAATATCTCAAATGTCCACTTAACTAGCTGTGATATTTTGACAAGTCATTTGGCTTCTCTCTAAGATGACATGAAAACCATATGCTGAGAAAATTTTTTAAAAATATTTTTGGCAACTTGATACTATATGCATATTAATTGTTATCAGTGCTGTAATTATTAGCTTTATTAATATTATATACAGGCTTTGGGAAGAAGAGAGAAAGAATGAGAAGAGAGACAAATATTTCTTTCTTTGATATGGGAAGAATAAACAGAGTGTGGGCAGAAATAATGTCTGGAACATGGGGAACGGAATTTATATATGCTGAGCACAGACAGTGGCCCAGAATTGTGCCAGATACTTTCAAATTGTTTTGCATAGACTGCTGCCCATTTCTTATATTATCAATTTTTTCATCTTCCCCACATGTGTTTTATTTATTTTCCATTCTTTCTATATCCTCTCTCGTTTATACCCTTCTTTTTTCTTATCTGCTCCCTAACCCCTTCCCTTCCCTTTTCTGTATTTTGTAACAGACCATCTAGGGATGGATGCGAGAACTATTTAATTTGTAGTAGAAATCCAAGCCACTATTCAGTTTTACTCTAATCTAGCCCCTCTTGCCTCCCACATAAATTACTTTAGCATATGTACAAATGAACAAATAAGTCTTTCCTAATAAATGAAATTACACCATATGTTATGTATATTTATGTTTAAATTTTACATGTGTTCATAACATCTCTTACTAGAAGTATTTTACAAATGCATTTTATTTCTTTGTTTTTGCTATTAATGAGGCTGTGACTTTGTACAAACCTATCATTATGTTGAACCTGAATTTACTCAATTTTAATATAGTAAGGTTGGAGTAAATGTTTTCTAATGAAAATTCGTCTTTTTCACATGTGTCATTCTCTATGATTCTTATAGAAGGTGTTTTAGTTTGCCAAAGGGCTGCCAATGCAAAATACCAGAAATTGGTTGGCTGTTATGAAGGGCATTTATTTGGAGGTAAAAGCTTACAGTTCCAAGGACATGAAGTATCCAATTTAAGACAACTTCACAGGTGCTTTCTCACCAAAATCAGCTACTGTTGATCCTATTGTCCAGCCTTGTGGCAAATGAAGATGACTGCCAATCTCTGCCAAGGTCTCTGCCTTCCCCTCTAAGCTCACCATCTCTCAGAGCCCAGCTTCTGTAACTCAGCTGTGAGCAACCAGGCATAGGGCTTTTCTCTTTCTGGACCTCCTCTATCAGTCTCAGCTGCTCCACTTTCTTCCACAGTGTTGCAATTTTAAATTATTTTTGTGAATTCCAAAAAGAGAAAGATTCTGTTTTTAAACTAATCTATTTCTGTGGGTGTGATGCCTTTTGATTGCATTAAATTTAGTTGCATGTTCTTTGATTAGGTTGCTTGATAAGATCATTTTGGGGGTTTTGATTAGATTATATCAGTGGGACATGCTTCATGTTGAGTGTCTACCCTCTTGCTGGGTCAGATAACAATGGAGAAGAGAGACCCAGACACACACAAAAAAGAAGCTGCTATTTTTGACTCTGCCATCTGAGAGAGGACTAGAGGACCACTTAAGTGTGAGAACCCCCAAAAGGCTAGGCCCATGAAGCAGGTCAAGAGGAGAGAAGCCTCTGAGAGGCTCAAAGAGCTGAGACCCAAGGAGAAGAAAACAGCCTTATTCCTGGTTGCTCTCAGTCGAGCTCAAACCTCAGCAGAGATTGGTGGCCATCTTGCTTTGACATGTGGCAGCTGATGTTGGTGAGAAATCACCTCTGATGGAGCTTAATTTTGATATTTCATGGCCTTTGAACTTTAAGCTTTTACCCCAAATAAACCCCCTTTATAAAAGCCAACCTATTTCTGGTACTTTGCATTGGCAACCCTTTGGCTAACTAAAACACCAAGGTCAGCTACAAGCTATAAGGCATATAGCTCAACTTCCCTGGGCTTCAGCTCCTTGAGTCTCTCAGGGTCTTCTCTCCTTGCAGCCAGGTGTGGGTCAAACTGGAGTCCTCTCTCTCACATGGCAGGGTCAAACATGGCATGTGGCAGTTTGATATTATTTATGAATTCCAAAAAAGGATATCAATTATGTTTGTAAACTGCTCTGTTCCTCTTGGCATGACATCCTTTGATTGTATTAAATCAAAGGCTTTTATGTTTACTTGGCTAAATTAAGAATAGGGCTTTGATTCGACCATGTCAGTATGCTGTGGCCCAGGGTTGAGTCCCTGCTCCCTTGGTGGGCTATATAAATGGACACTCACTCAAGAAGAACACAGAAGAAGATACATGAGAAAAGAGAGAGCGCTCCATAGACATGGAAGAGTATTGTGTGGCCCTGGAGAGAGATGAGCCATTCACCTGATAGTTTGCAGCTGAAGACACAAGAACCCTGAGCAGCTATGAAGGCCCAGAAAGAAACAAGTCTCCAGCCTACAGCTGAGATCAGAAGAAGCTAGGCCCGTGGAGCCTTAAGGGAGAGAGGAAGACTAAACCCTTGCAGACATCTCCCACCATCTTGTTTCAACACAAAATCTAGCAACCAACTTTGGTGAGGAAGTACCTCTTATGGTACTTGAGTTGGACTCTTTAAGGCCTTATAACTGTAAGCTTTTACCCCAAATAAATACCCTTTATAAAAGCCAACAGATTTTCTGGTACTTTGTATCAGCATTCCTTTGACTGACTAATACACATGACAACTTCCTTTTCCTGTGTGTGTGCCTCTCTCTGTATCTCCAGTATATCAGACACAGCAAGAAAGCTGAGACTCAACCTGAGTCACACCTCACTCAGGTAGTTCAAATGAAAGGGTCTCACACCCACAGGAATGGATTAGTTCACAAACATAATCTTTTTCTCTTTTGGATTCATAAAATAATTTCAAACTGTCACTGAAGGCATCTATAAATCAAGTCCATTTTTAATGGCGATATCAGGCATTGAGATGTAAATTGGTAAATAAAACTTAGATAAAAATATAACATAAAATTGAGGGTTTAGATACAATTCTTATTCTCTACCATTTACATCTCGAATAGGTAAATTTCACACGTAAACTACAATGTCCTTATTTTTCTTCTTTCTATTATTTTGCACAGGTCTATTAACCACAAATACATCTATTATGTTTTAGGTAAGATGGTGTCTGCTGGGCATATAATGACAAAAAATCATGGTTTATTCATTAATTTGTTCATTCATTCAGAAAATGTGTGAGTGTGTACCTATGTTCAAGACTATCGTAAAGTACTAACAAGACAGACAGATCTCCATAGTCATGGAGAGAACTTTATAATGTACATAAATAAAATAAAATTTAATAAATATAAAAATAAAATAAATGCTTCAAAGTCTAAATAATATTTTAAGATAGAGAAATAGATGGAAAACTTTTGGAAATAGTTTTTTGGACATTTCCTTTAATTAAAAACTCTGTCCATGTGCCATCAACATCACTATGCAAAATATCCTCTAGAAAGGTTTCCCCTAAGAATCTACTAATAAAAGGACATATCTCACTTGGCTTGGAACTCTAGAGTACAAAAGAGACTGGAGAGGGACTCCACAAAGGCTATCAAAGAAAAATAGAAATAATCTCCAAAATCAGACAGGAGATTTTCATCCTGGTCCCAATAGTCTTGACTCCTCCCCCTCATTCTTTCCTACACAACTTAGGAGTTGCACAGAGGCAGCATGACCCAGGTCCCTCCTGCTGCAGATGTAGACAATAGAGTTGTGCAACTCACAGCATCAAGTTAGAATCCAATGCATATCCAGGTATAGGGACCTAAGTACCTAGAAACCAGAACAGAATGCAAATGGCTGAGGAGTACCACACAGAAAAGTGTCCCCGAGGAGAGTGGGGGAAGAAAGAGAGAGACTGTAGCAGAACTTTGGCAAGAGGTGTGCACACTCAAGCTGGTCTCTGCTGAACCATATAAATGCAAAATATACGTTTTGGATTGACCCTTTTTGGCTCCCCAGAGAGTGATATCTTAGTGGGGAAGAAACTGAATACAGAAAAGCTTCACAGAAAAACGGGGGATGGGGAGTGGGTATGGAAACTGAACCATTGTAAGGCAGGATGGGTCTTACACTAAAAAGTGTAAGGAAAAGGGGACAATGAGTGAGGGAGACAATTTAAACTAATCATGGGAACTGGGGAGAAAAATCTGCAAACAAGCATACAGAACAGATCAAGATTCTCAGAGAAGGAAAAGAGAAAAGGAAACTTTCTGATGGAGATGAAACAATTGGAAAAAAATTGCAAACTTAAAAATTGTACTGTTATACAGGGCAAGTATCAGGTAAAGAATAGCTGAGAAAATCTTAGCAGTTAAACATAGGCTACTCTAAAGGTCCAGAATAAGTTGGACCAAATATTAAAGAAGAGCCTTAACATAAAGGTAATCAATAGTAAAACCCAAGACAAGTGGGAGAAACTGACTTTGCCAGACACAAAAGGACCAATATTGTCTGATCTCACTAATACAAACTAATTACAATGAGCAAACTCATGGAGTTAATATCTATCATATAGGTTAACAAGAGATAGAATGAAGATAGATAGTGGGGAACTGATGTTTAATTTGCACAGAATTTTCAATAATGTTGATTGTACATCTATGACAATGGATTGAGATGATGATAGCACACTATCATGAGCGTAATGTACAGCACTGAATTGTGCATGTGATTGAGGTTGAAAGGGGAACTTTAGGGTTGTGTATGTCACTACATGGAAAGCTAGAAGATGAAACATGGAACTGTATATCATAGTGAACTCTATTGTGGATGAGGAATGTGGTAAATAGTACAAATATAAGAATATCCTTCCATAAAATAGAAAAAAAATAAGCATTGCTATTACAAGGTGTTAATAATAGGATAGTATATAGGAAAAAGTAAACCTAATGCAAACTAAGTACTATAATTAACAGTAATATTTTAATGTTCTTTCATCAATTGTAACAAAGTTACCAAACCAATGATAATAGAAAATAATAGGGAGGTGTAAGGGGTATGAGGTGTTTTTTTGTTTTTTGTTTTTTTTGAGCAATGAAAATATTCTAAAATTAATCATAGTGATGAATGCACAACTTCGTGATTAAAATGAGAGCCACTGATTATACACTTTGAATGGATTTTATGGTATGTGAATAAAGCTGCTTAGAAAAGAAGCAGCAGAAATTATGGTCATAAAAGGCAAAATAATGGGGCTCAAAAATATACTAAAGGGGAGACAACCAGCAAAATGGCAGCAGAGTAAGGTGCTCCTAGAATAAGCTCCTGCTACAAGGCAGTTAGTAATCACCCAGAGCTAACTAAAGGATTTGTTTTGGGGCTCCAGGAGACCAGAAGTGCATCCTGCAACATCCTTGAAAGAATGAAAGGAGGAGACTGCCCATCTGCAGAGAAGATTCAGAAGTAGAGCTCTCCATGCCACAGAGGCCAGTGCCCATCCTCCAG
>JAQZBX010013070.1:0-40343 GCA_029593785.1 Cabassous unicinctus | reverse complement strand
TTGAGGAGAATAAAAAAGAAAACACAATATGCCAAAACATATGATATGCAGCAAGGCAGTACTTATAGAAAATTATATAGCTCTAAATGCTTAACTTAAAAAAGAAGAAGGATCTCAAATCAGAGAACTAACCTGACAACTGGAAGATCTAGGTAAACAACAGTGATCCTAACCCAAGTGATCAGAAGGAAAGGAATAACAAAGATTAGAGCAGAGATAAATAACAGATTTTTTAAAAAAATTATGAAAAGAATGAACAAAACCAAAATTTTCTTTCCTTGAAAAGATGAATAAAATTGAAAAATTTTTAGTTACAATGACAAAGAAAAAACGAGACGATTCAAGCAACTAAAATCAGAAATGAAAGTTGATACATTACTATCAACCCCACAGAAATAAAAATTATTATAAGAGGCTAGTAAAAACAACTTTGCCAACAATTTGGAAAACCTATGTGAAATTGAAAAATTCCTAAAAACACTCAAACTACCTCTATAGACTCAAAAAGTAATGGGAGATCTCAACAGACCAATACCAAATAAAGAGATTGAATCAATAATCAAAACACCCAAAAAAGAAAATTTCAGAACCAGTTGCCACCACCGGTCAATTTGACAAGAACACCAATCCTGCTCAAATTCTTCTAAAACATTAAAGGGAGAAAACATTTCCTAACTCATTTTATGAGGCCACCATCACCCTTATACCAAAGCCAGATACAGGTATTACAAGAAAAGAAAATTACAGACCAATACCCCTTATGAATAATTTATAGGCAACCATAAGTCTGTACAACAGAAACAGTGATCTCTAATGTAAACAATGATTATGGTTAATAATATAAATATAATAACATTGTTTCCTCAATTTAACAAACATACCAAAACAATGGAAAATATTAGTATTAATAAGAAGGAAAAATGTGTGTGTGAAGATATTAAATAGAAATGATATATTTTCTGAATGATTTTCCTGTATCCTACAAATGTATGTTTTCCATCCTATGAAAATAAAAGGAGAATCACTGCTTTAGAGAATTGTGAAACAGGAAAAAATGAAAACAGCAACTATGGGAGAAAGGAAGGAAAGAGAGAGAAGGAGAAATGGGGAGGGAAAGAAGAAAGAAGAGAGCAAGAGAGAGGAAGAAAGGAAGGAAGAGAGGGAGGGAGGGAAGGAGGGGGAAGGATATGCCAGCTTGATTCTTCTGTGGACCCCAGAAAATTATTTTCTTAAGCTAACCTATTCCTGTGCATGTAAACCTATGTTATGTGGGACATTTTGATTAGATTCAGTTCAGTGCAGTATATTACTCAATCAAAGGGATGCTGATGCAAAGTACCAGAAATCTGTTGGCATTTATAAAGGGTATTTATTTGGGGTAGAAGCTTACAGTCACAAGGCCATAAAGTGTAACTTACTTCCCTCACCAAAATCTGTTGCCATGTGTTGGAGGAAGATGGCTGCTAGTTTCTGTGAAGGTTCAGCCTTCCTCTTCCCCCTAAGGCTCCATGGTCCCAGCTCCTTCTGTTCTTAGCTGTAGGTTAGCATAAGGCTTGTCTATCTTCCTGGGGCTCATTTCTTTCCAGGCTTTCTCAGCCTTTCAGGGCACTGGTCTCTTCAATTGCAAACTATAAGACGAATGGCTTGGCTCTCTTCCGGGGGCTCCAGCATCCAAAACTAAACTCTGTGTTCTCCGTCTCCATGTTTTCTCTGTGAGTGTCTGCCCACCAAGGGGGTGAGGACTCAATGTCCTACTGACTTAGTCGAATCACAGCCCTAATCCTAATTTAATCAAGTTAAATTGAAACCTCTGAATTTAATAGAATCTTATATGCCCAGAGGTACAGACCAGTTTACAAACACAATCCAATATCTATTTTTGGAATTCATAAACAATGCCAAACTGCTACAGGCAGTTTTGATTAAAACACTTTTTATTAGCTTTCTTCAGTAAGGGCCTTTTTTAGATTGCAGGACCCAACATGGGTTTTAATCCTTTACTGGAGACCTATATAAACAGAAAAGAGGGAAAAGGAAAAGCTGCCATTTTTCCATACCATGTGAGAGAGGACTTCAGGATATGCTGCAGCTGCATTAAGACAAAGAAACCCTGAGAGGCTGAGAGAGAGTGCAGAGGCTGGAATCAGCAGAGCAACCCGAAGCTAAAACTACATATCCAGGAAGAAGAGGGGAGAGATGAGCCTTGGGCCTGACTACCCACAGCTGAGCTTGAGGAGAAAGATAGCCTGGATGGGAAGGCAGAGACCTTGGCAGAGGCTGGCCACCATTTTGCCTTGCCATGTGGCAGGAGTTCAGGGCCTTCAGCAGCAGACCTTTGGTGAGACAGCATCTCTGATGATTCCTTGATTTTCATGTCCTCAGACATGCAAGATTTTACTGTAATGTATTCCCATTATAAAAGCCCAGCCATTTCTGGTAATTTGCATTGGTAGCCTTTAGCAAACTAAAACAGGAGGAAACAAAGAAAAGAAAGGGAAATAACAATTGTGTAGTCACAAAAAGATTTTCAACAACACCAAAAATAGTTGTGTGAGAATGCATAAGATGCTACACAAATTCAAAATTGGAAATACTTAACGCACACTTTATGCTTAAGTAAATTATAAGAAATAAAATATAGTTCCACTCAGCAGTTTTTCAATTTATTAATGTATTCTACGCAGTTGGTTAAGTTCATGTGCAAGCAATCACTGGCCTGATGGTTACTGTGATGGTAGTTCATGCATTTAAGTCTTTGGTAAATTGATTGCATCTATGGCTGATTACATCTGCAACCAATAAAGGAGATTGACTTTGGCAATGAGAGAAGTCTCAGACAATCAGTTGATGGCCTTAAGAGGAGAACTGAGTTCAGCTGTCAGAAAAAATTTTTATCTCTATTTCAGCCAGCCAGTTTCTCCAGGGGAATTCTTCAAAACCGTCATGGGATTTTCTAGCTTGCAGCCTGCCTTATGCAACTCAGACTTGCCAATCCTCACCATTGCATGAGCCAATTCCTATAATAAATCTCATAACATTTACATATAGATGTAGATGTAGATACATATATAAGTATAGGTATATATATTGATACAGATTGCAGATATAATGTCAGATCTATTTTCTTGGAGAACCCTAATATACAACACTGCAAAGCAGTGTGTCCAATTTTGTGAAAGAATTGATTACTGTGGTATCAATAGTCCAATTTCAATTAAACCACTTAATTAGTTTTCATTAGATTAATTCACTGATATATTTTGACTAGACTTTTCTTTTTCTGATCAGTAGGTAGATTTTTTACAAAAATTTCAGCATATTTCCCCAACCACTTGTTTCCAGGTTGTTATACACACTTCCTTCTTATATCATACTCTCCCTGCCATTGCCTAATTTTGTGTATAAAAAGGTTAAGGATAATCTTAACCATGTTAAAATTTAGAATACATTTATAATTTCCATACTATTACATTATTTGCAGAATATGTACAATGATGGCATGATCCTAAGGAGTGGAGATGAAAATAGAATTTATCATAAGTGCTACCAGTCCTACCAATGGCTTCATTTTACCCTTAAGTGGGTGCCAATTAAGTTGAATGACAGGTTTTTTTTTTTCCATTCAGAATATTTGAAAATAGAGCAGTTATGTATTAAAGAAATCCATTTGCTTAATCTTATTCTTACTCTGGCAGATTAACCTACTCTATTTTTATCCTTTTTATCATTTGTTTCCACATTTGTATCTTGTTGGTTTTACATTGGAAGTGAACATTTTATTTTTACAGGGATGAAGTAAGATGATTGGATGATACCTAGTGTTTTCTGTGTTCTCCTCACTTGGTAAAATACGGAGAACATAGTTATAGTTCATACCAGCATGGGCTTAATGAACTAATGAATTAATAAAGAAATGAATACATGCACGGATCGTAGAAAACCTTTAGATGTTTTACTGGTTTTAGTGTGTAAGGGCACACTAGAAGGAATGATCGAAATCTGTGATCTTGGGTATCAAACATTCATTCATTGGTTAGAATCCCAACCCCAAAACTATTACCTGGGTGTTATTGTTGAAATTACTAAATTTTTTGGACCTTGGGGTCTTAAAAACTGTAGATTATAACATTTATATCATAAATTGTTGGGGAGACTGTAGAGAATTTGGCATAATAATAGCTGATTCCATTCATTTCTCTTCCTTAACATCCAAATGTGCTTAGTGTAGCAACATATGTTTTTATTTATATTAATAAGTAAAATAATGCTAATTGGATCCAATATAAAAATAGAAAATCCTTTGACCTTCTACTTTTTATTAGGTAATCTGATGGATTTACACATATCTACCTGATTTAATAGTCACAACAACCCTATGAAGAGATTCAAACCAGGTGTTCTGAGCCCCTGCGTTTTGGGGACTAGCCCTTATACTGAATCAGGTCTCTTTTAATTTGGTGATAGCATGCCACATAATCATATAAAGTATATACACACACATTTATCTTGAGAAAAATAAACTGCATATTTGGTCAGATAATTAGGTCAACAAAAATTGCAAACTACTTAAGGATTAGCTTTGTGAGATCCCTTTTGTTTGGATAAAACTAGGCTTCTATTGTTATGGATTCATCAATTAGCATAGTTTCATTCAAAAAACACTTAGTACTGACCATTAGTGATTGCACTAGGCAGCAGAATTTAGGACACAACTTAGCATTAGCTTTCAAGGAGAGGGTAGTCCAATGATGAACAATGGGGAACATAGCACAAAACTATTCATTCAAAACCATTTCTTTCTATAATTTTTGTGCTTCTCAAATCAAAATTCCCCACAGAAATTTTAGGTAAGCACATAACATATATTTTGTGTTTTTAATTAAAATACAAAATGATATTATGTTTACAGTTAGAAATAATCATCTCAAATATACATGACAAGACTCTTTATTATATATTTGAAACAATTAATGATCAACTGGAAAAAATGAGCAATAGTTACATTGATGAAAATGCATTTTACTATTATATCAATAGAACATGCCAAAGAAAAGTGACTTTTTCTAACGTTCTACATTGTTCATACCACAATTTATTTGGAAATATTTAAAATCCGTTTTACTGAAAACATAATAGAATAACTCCATTTTATTAGAGAAGTCGTCAATAAAAAGTGTACTTTTTTTTTCACAATGAACTAATAACCTCTCAATATATATATGAATGTGTGAGAGAGAGTGTTTTTGCATGTTTGTTTTGTATTTGAGGCAGAAAAAAGAAGAAAGAGTATATGTATGTGTTCACATGTGACCACACATGAACATTTTTGCAAAATGAATAAAAGCCTAAGTAAACATACACAATGCAAGATGATGCCTTTAAGAACAAAATCTGAATATACAGCGTCTATTTTCAGGCGTAGTTTGAAGGTGACCCAATTTCTGTATAATGTATTACTGTGGGGATTGCTTTGTGTGTTAAAGCACGAAGGCACCTCACTGAATTCTTTTATTTCCTTTCCTCTAAATGTATTTTCAAAGAACACTGACACAAATGCAGAAAGAATAAATCCAGGAACTTAAACATCTTGCTTTCTTTGTATTATGGGTCAAGCTGTTTCATAACAAATTTAGAGTTAGAATTTTATCTCTCATTGTTATATCCTTATAGTGGTAGCACAAATATTATCTCATTTGCAAGAAAATGCGTAGCTTAAAATATTATTTTTGTCCAAAAATATGAAAATGAGTAATCTTGATGTGAAATGTCAATGTTTATAGATAAGTTGTGTTAAGGAGAATTAGTAAAGATAACTATTCTGTGGAATGAATGCATCAAGTTGCATCTCGTTTCTAAATAAAAGTTAGCCAGAGATGTTTTTTCTCATTATAAACACATTAAGGAAGGAATAGTTTTCAGGGTTCACATATTTCTCACTAAAACTAATAGGATTCCCAATAAGCTTCCAAAGGGATAATAGTCCCACTTTGACTTTAACTTTAGAAGGAAAAAATAAATGAAAAAGAAAAATAAGTTTTCATACATTTTGTAGCCTTAATTTTGACTGCTCTTAGCTAATGTATACTATTGGATGCCTGACTGGAATAATTGATTTCAGCTATTGCATTTTTTTGAAGGTTAGAGATTTAAACAAGGGTTTTGGGATTTTGAAAGCAGGTGCTTAATTTGACATTGATTGAGACTTTAAATGGTGAATAAATCTTTCAAAGTTTTATTGTTTTACAGAAGAAAATGAACTTCAGTGTTATCAAATTTCTTTTCATGGAATCCATGGAATTGTGTGTGTTCATATGTTCGTATCACATTTTCCAGAAGTTAATACATGGATATCGTTGACTGTATAGTTGCATTATTTCCAGAATTAAAAGAAAAGTTTTATATTGATTGTCTTCTACTATTTGTTACAATTTCTCACTCTCCATACATGGTTTGAAAGAGAGATATAGGTAGAATTTCTGAAACTAGCAGAGTCCAATCTAGTTTATTGTATTATTTTTTTATTAGAAAACATAGAATCGAACCCAAATCAAGTCTTAATTCACAAATATGACTAAACCTTAAAATATGATCTGGTAAGCAGGATTCTGTGATGTCCAATCACTTCCCTTCCCCTGGTGTACTCATCCTGCGTAATCTCCAGCACTAAGAAGATGATGTAATATGGCACAATAGACCTTAAAATAGATTATTTGGATGTGCCTGGCCTAATTCCATGTGTCCTCTAAAAGCAGAGAGTTTTCTTCAGGTGTAAGATGAGGAAGTCAGAGAGAAATATTCTGGCTGGCTTGGAAGATAGCAAACTGCTCATTGAAATGTGTAACCTCTAGGAGCTGAGAGCAGTTCCTGCCTCACAGGTAGCTGAAAAACAACAATGAAATGGATTCTGCCAACATTGTGAATGAGATTGGATGTTGATACATTTCCACAGGCCCCAGAAAGAAGCACAGCCCTGCCACCATCTTGATTCAGTCTTGTGAGATCCTGAGCAAAGAAGTCAGTCAAGCTATGCTGGACTTCTGCCTACAGAACTGTGAAATCATAAATGGGTATTGTTTTAAGCTGGTATATTTGTGGTAATTTGTTATGTGACAGTAGAAAACTAGCACCTATGGGTAATTACAGAAATCTAATATTTGCATTACTTTATGTTTTCAAAAAACAAATCATGCCTTTTGGTTAAAGAGAAAATTTTCATTTCTTGGTCAGGTGTTCAAATTTTCCTACACACCATTTTGTTTGTTTCCTTTTTTGTTTAAACTTTGTCTGCAAGTAGCCCTTTTCCACTATTTCTGGTAGACACACCAGCCCTCCCTTTGTATAACTGCTTCTGTCCATCGCACCTGGGAATCAGGGGCTATTGCTAATCACTGCTTGTTGACCCTTTGGCCATGGTGCAGGCAACTTAGGATTGGACAATGATAGTACCTACCTTTCTAGTCAGAGGAATAGCTACTTGACTACTTGCACAGTCTCCACATCATCCCACCTGCCCACCTGCACTCTAGACAAAATGATCGAGGGGCCTCTGAAATCAGGGAAAACAAAGTCCACACACAAAGGAAGACTGACAAGAAAGAAATAGGAAAGGAAGGAGAGTAGTTCTAATATCATTACGTTAATGCCAAGATACATTCTTGCATTTTCCACATATGATGCACAAATCTCCTACTCTGGATTTGATTCTGTTGGTCATTAAAAGAAATCCTACTTATGTCACTCAACGACAGAGTTGGCTGCTTTCTTCCTCCATGTAACAAGAATTTATTGAACACTGATCATATTCAAGTACCATAGATTTGGAGTCAAAACCATCAGTAGCACCCCAAAGATCAACATGGGTAGAGAATCTATTGCTCTTCATCACAGTCAGTAAAAATGGGTAGCAGGCTTTATTATCAATATTTCCTCCTCTTTTATACTATTTGAAAGAACTCTGCTTCTTTTATTATGTCAAAGTGAAATGTAGCAATCTTTTGAAAATGAGGAAAATCTGGACAATTGACCTAACGTGTGATGAGCACAGTATTGAGAGCAGAGCTTTCTTCATGTAAATCCTTGTGTGAAATCAAATGAAAATTGTTGTTTCATTCTGTACAGACACATTATGGTACCGACCTCTGCTCCTGCCATTCAAATAATGACAGTTAAAGTTTAACAAAATGCATAGCTTCATTAATTTTACTGTGCTCCATATCAGAATCCTCTAATTCACACTTTCTAAACATGTTTTAACAAGGAATTTCTTAAAATGAAAGCTTAGCAGACACCTCAACAGATAAAATATCTGATGAATGAAGCAAGGTCTGTGTCTGAACTTCTCCCCACCCAGTTCCTCCCATTTAGAATCATGAGCCTACTCTGGAAAATTCACCCAACAATTGTTAAATCCTCTGTTTGAATCTTTACACTATCACAATTCAACTTCTATTCACATCAAACCTGTTATGCTTCCTTCTTCTTCCTGTTTTGTTTTTTTTTATCCTTTCTGTTGAATACAATTTTTCTTTTATGCCAAGTTTTGATTCCTCTCACATAAAAACACAAATAATGCTGTATTTTAGTTTAAAACTGGTTTAGTTTATTGCCTTATAAAATCTTGATAATTTTACTTGTGATCCTTCTATGCTTGCAGATATAACAACATTGCCATTATATCCTGATGCCCTTCTCTAAGAAGTCGGAATATCATTTGTTGGTTCTGAATATGCACTGGCTGCTAACGATGTGTGAAATGTTTGGTCCTGTTCACAGGAAGGAGAAAATAAAGCATTTGAGCAGTCATCTCAGATATATAACAGTTCATAAAACACACACACACACACACACACATATATATAAAATTTAGTTGTCTACCTGATGTTTAGGCTGTGTCTTTCTTATATTAGAGCTATTTCTATGATGGTTCAGACCATGACATAATTCCTTAACTGGAACAATCAGCTTTCACATCTGTCTCTCAATTATATTGATAATAGATAACTCTGAACCCAAATCGTACTTGGTAACAGGTATTCTAAAAATACTACTAGTGTAAATTGAATTGATGAAAAGGAGATAAAGATTAAAAAAGATGAGGAAAAATCATCTTCAGTTGTTTTCTGACATGGCATAAACCAGGCCATTGGAGTGAAAAACGCTTTGGGGACCATTGTTTCAATTATTTCATTTCATAAAAGGGGAAATTGAAAACCAGAGAGGCTACATGATTTCCCCAATACCTAATAGCTAGTTAATTACAGAATTCAGAGGAGAAACTGGGTTATCCAAACTCCCAGTCTGCAGTCTTTGCATCACACAAAGTGAAATTGCCTGCCACTATCTGGGCTAGGTAGCTCAGGAGAGCAGCCTGGCATTGTTTAATAAATCAAAATATTGTGTCTATAAAATTTCAAACATTTCAAAATGAAGGAAACTTAGGTTTCTGAGGGTTTCATATAAAATAAATCACATTAATGCCTGGCAATACGATTTCATATGTAAAGGAGGAGAACGCCAGTGCCACGAAAACTGTCGGGGACTGAGAATAGACCAATGTCGCGATTAGAAAGAACATAGTCAATTTCAAACTCTTATCAACAACACGGGAAAATAGCATGGGGTAAAATTTGTAGACATGAGCTTTATTAACAGACTTAAGTACATGTGGAAAGAACACAATCAAACGAAATGACATCATTTGATTATTAATATTTATAGTAACATATTCTAATTGAATAATTTATTCAAAAGTGCAAATTATTTTCTAACTAAGGTCTTCTTTGACATCAACATTTTTTTCCTCCTTAGCAATGAGGATGAGGAAGCTGAGGCTTAGGATTTCATAATACCTGCCCAATACAATGCAGCTCAAGTTGAGAGGCTGGAACAAAACTCCGGCATCCTGATTCATTCCAAATAAAGCACTTCCTTTTTCATTTATTTTTAATTTTCTTGTCAGCTATTTGGAGAATTTTTCAGAAAAAAAGGGAAACTTTTCTCCCCCAACATTTATCCTTATTTAAAAATCCCAAAAGTTGTGGATATAAATGGTGAAAATTTTCTGCACTCTACCTTTTTTTAATCACATGCTATATATATTGCGAGCATAAAATTTTATGAAATTATAGTTACATGCTGGAAATGGATTTTAAATCTCTTCATTTTCTATGTCACAAGTGAGAGTTGTAAACCTGAAAAATTAAAGTTGCAGTGTATTTTATCTTATCCATAAATAGTTGACTATACATTATACAGTTTTGAAGTAAATAATGATAGACAGACTTAAAAATTATGTCTCCAGGGAAAACTATGTGATAAGGAGCTAGAAAATGCCATTAATATACCTAAACTTATGTCACTTGAATATAGAAAGAAGACTCTCCATTCCCCACCTACCCTCACACACTCTGTTCAATGAGGAAAAATTTTATTTTTTTCCTAACTAAATGGGTGTACTCTCTGTCTCTTTATCTCTCACTTTTTATACTTAACAGATATTTAAATGTGAAAAATAAGTGTATTTTCAATAGATGTTTCTCTTTGCACTACAAATAGGCCCCCCCAATTAAACCTGTAAAATCCAAGGCCTAAAGATGAACCTGATTTTTGAGCTTTGCTTATAAAATTTACAATGATACCTGAACTGACAATATTGTTTTAAATTTACGCATAGGGGTTTGAAAAGTTATTATATCATGTCGACTGATTTGAGGGTCCATTTCCTTAGCAGGAAAACTTGCTAAAAGAAGTGAGTTTTAAAAACGACTGTTCTTATTTCATACCTTTTCAATCACGTGGATTGAGGTTACAATACAAGGTCATAACCTATGTTTGAAGGAGACAGAAAGGAACTTAGATATTTTTGTATAAATTGTCTTCCATCCTTACTTTAGATTTACTTCTCTACACTACTATTATTTTTAATTTTTTTTCCTCCCTGAACTTACAGAATTAATTATAGATAGCTCTATCTATACACACAACAACAAAAAACAAACAACCACATGTATCTATAGCAGCAAGAATAAGAATTATAAAGGGAACAAATCTAGAAAGTTCCTTCTACCATAAATCTGGGATGACTTGAGCTTTCAAAATTTTAAAAACACATACATGCACAGCCCAATGATAATGCAATTTTATTTCTTCCTTATGCATAAATCATGTTTGTTTTATACTATTAGCATCCACATTAATTTTCTGTTGCATATTATATCTTGAGTAAGTTTGTGGAGAACAGAAGACACAAATAGTTAACTGCTTGAAATAAGACCCAATGATTTTGAGACATTACTATTAATAACACTGTCATACAATAAAATAAAAATTGTTTCTCCAAAATACTAGGACGATCAGCTTACTTTCTTGGAATTGTCTGGGGTAAATTTCATTGATGTTAGGGCTTTAGAAAATATTTCCAGGGAGTCAGTATTTCATGGAGAGTAGCGGTAAATACTTTAAAGCAAGTTTAAGTATATGGTAGTAATCTATTCTTTTGTTCCATTTCAGTGAGCAACCTTGGTATTGGTAAACCACTTTTGGTCCCCTGAGAAGTTACCTGTCTCCAGAGAAGTTATTCCACCTGTTAGTACAATTTCCAGCACCATGTTCTCTGTCATTCCTTGCTCTTTCCCTACTCAAAGAAATTGAAAGATTTCACATATATAAGGATGGAAGAACATTACCTTCATATGGTTTATACATGTTTAATTTTTTAAAACATCACATTAGAAAATTAAATATTTCACAAACAATCTTAAAAAGAACCTCAACAATTCTCCAGGTCTAGTCACCATATTTAGAGTTGAAATCTTTCTTCCATTCCCATTTTGCAGCAGGACACTTGCAGGGAATCCTTTATTAAAGCAACAGTATACTCTGAGTTATTTACTTTTTATTTTCTTACAAATATATATTTTTTATGCTTTATTAGTTGAGGGTCTTCACATCTTCAAATATCAGTTAAGGTATATATATTGTTTCACCAGTGAGGAAATTATTGTTCAGTAGTCTTTATATGCTTTTTGTCAAACACCCATCCTTTTATCCTGGTCTTAAAAATGAAATATGGACATTTAGAAGGCAAACGTGAGAAAGTCTCTTCTAACATTCCCATTGCATCTAATATTATCCGATTGAAAACATGGGTCGAAGAGCAAATAAAAATCGACTTATTTTTTCGTCTCAGAACACAAACCCATTGAACTGTCCCTTCGGCTTTGATGCTCCATCAGTTTACACTACACTATGTTTACAAGAAATATGATTTGATCTGAGAAGAACTGCAGCAGCCTGAAACATATATTCCCAGAATGTGTCTCTAAGAGTACTACAGCCATTAAATGGTTTCCACAATGTCCGTGATAAATCTTAGTATTAGTGAACAATATCAGTTAAAGGCATCTCTTTGGAACTGCTAGTCTACAGGTGTCCACTTGCTATGGAATTTTCCAGTCATAAATGTGGATAGGTCAATCTATCAAGGTTTCCCTCAAAGCAGTAAACTCAGCAGTAGTATGATGTTTAAGATTTATATTTTATTTATTTTTAACTTTTGTATCTCTTTAAGATATGATATAGACTATTAGTTACACAAATATTCTCAGATTGCCTGGGTTTCTTGCAATGAACTTGGAAAAAGCACTCAAACTTATGTGTAAAATGGGTATAATAAGATTGGTTGTGAGGATTAAATAAGATAATACAAATAAAGGGTCTCATACACTGTGAATAGTAACCACTACTCTTTGCTATCATTTCCTTCCAAATTTCTTGTGCCTTCACCCCATTGTTGTTGGAGCCAATCTGCTCTTCTGCTGTGTTACTGACGTGTAGTTATAGTTACTCTCATGCCATCTGCTTCTTTTTATGCTTAATGTTATTCTGTTCTTTGCTTCTCATATTTGGTACCCAAGCCAACATCTATGTGTATATAAATGCCACATGGAATACTGAGCAGATGATCAAGCCTATCAGAAATCAAATGATATCTGCATGATAATATGGATCAAGGGTTATATATTGGGTCTCTAATACAGCAGGAAGACTAGACTCAGGCTGGCACTTTCCCTGGTTAACCCAGACCTGAAGACAAAGGGCTTGACTAGACCTCTTGATGTAACAACCCAGAATGAGCCCATCACTGTAACCATTTGCAGGTGTAAAGTGACACAATTACTGCTAAATCAATCTCCAGCAATAAAATACCACTTGTTATAGGCCAGAAGTGGTACTTTACACTCATATCCCTGCCATGTGGAAGAATCAAAGACTAATCCATTTGATCTGCAACTGATGGCCAGAAAAATGCACAACTGTTGTATTTGCCACACATATAAATACAGTCAATATGCAATTCATTTTAATTTTTAAAATATCCTTCGCATATAAAAACTATTTACACTCTGTTGAAATATATATTCCGCTTAAATCAAAGCCTACAATAGATCTTAAAATCAAAAGATTCTTTTTTACTTAGACATTATTATTAGAAAAAAGAAATAAAACTTCATTAGAACCAGTTTTCCTTTTCTTGAGTATTTTAATCAATCATTGCAAATCATTATCAACTACACAAATATTGAGAAAAATAGGAAGTCATCTGATAATTACTATATCTACTATATGCAAGGCAGTGTTCTCACTCTAAAAATTCTATTTTATAAATTAAAAAATGAAATTCAAGTCAAACAGTATGCTCATCCTTCATAGCTAGAAGTTATGGAGTAAAAATTGAGGTATGACTCCATACTCTATTTTTTTTCACCTTTAATTGTTGTAACATTCAGAAAATTATTACTTCAAAATAATAAATTATAAAACTCCCTGAATTTTTTTCATTATAGGACATTATAAACTATCTTCAATTTCACTGAATCTACATAGACTTCTATTTTAAGCAATCTCGTTAATAATATCTTAGTTGACGTTTTGGGATCTTACTGCAAAGCAGATAATGAGCATGGCAGTCACTGCTAGTGGCCTGCCCAATAGCCATTCCCCCTTCTCTTATAAATAGGACCTATTATTAATGAGCTTTGTTTTGGGGATCAGTATGTCTAATTAAAATGCTCATCTTCCTATAATCCCTTAGAGCCAGGCTAGACATGTGAGATTCAGTATTGGCTAATGAGATGAACTTAGAAGAAACTTTTTGGGGTTTACAGGAAGAGATTTTTAAAGGAACAGAATCATCTGTCATGTACTTTTTGCTGTTTTTCATTCCTCTTTCCCATTTTCCTTCATCTTTTCTACTTCTTGCTGACATAATGGCTAGAGACACAGTAGCCAATTTATGAACATAGAGAAGAAAGCCCCCCTGCTTCAGATGATGAATTGCAAAATTAAAAGATCATTTCAAAGGTAATTGTGTAGCTGCTGTTCCACGTTTAGGATGCCTGTCTCTGGACTTTTTTTTTTACACAAGAAAAGTAAATCCCACTTGTTTAAGTGATTATAGTTGTGTTTTTATTCTATGCAGCTGCATACAATCATACGTTATTCAATTAGTAAGTGTTTTTACTCATGCAATAGCATTTATATTTGTAAAAATTATTTACTTTATAGTTAGAACGACATGTAAGCAAAATTGTAAGTAAACTCATTTAATTTGCTTTATAAATACTCAATAAATAATTATAGCATAAAAAATATCCTAAAATTTTGATTGAGCCATTTTATTTCATATTTTACTCCTAAATATCAACCAAATATCTTATGCAAAGAAAATTTATCACAAATTCCCTAATAAACAAAAAAACAGCCATGTAAAGAATTTTAAAAGAAAAGAAAATTTAAAGAGACATGGTTGTATTGAAAACACAGAGCTATGTTCTTTACTGCAAATCAGTTAACTATTCTATGCACTGATTTACATGAAATTATGAAGCTTGTATTTCAATAAAAGATTCCAGTGTTTAATCATATTTCCCAGCATTAAATAGAGATTTCTGTTTTAAAGAGTATTTAGTGATTTATTTCCTCTCCATAGCCTATCTATAACAACTAAAATCCAATCACACTAACTGTATAGTGTCTAGTTTTAAGTTTTCAGTTTGCTTAAGTAACTGTAAATAATGTGTTTGAGCAAAATTAATTTTTTAGGAAAATACAACAATCAGAACTTGGTGGGTCTGAGAACAGTTCTTTCAATACAGAATAATATATAAATTTTTCTATTACACATCACATATCACCATTAGCTAGGAGACACATCATGAAATAAAGTATTTCATTAGCCTGCCAAGATACAATTCAATATGCACAACGATATGAAAAAATCAATATAATGAACGTTTTCACAAGCTCATATTTCCTGATTAAAGCATGATTCTCTGAAGACTAACTTAAAATGGATGAAAAGATAAGTATTTACTTATTAACTACTTTTAGAAAAAGTTTGAAACACATTCATAACTCATAGGTATCTGATTGACCTTGTTTTGAATATTATAAAGTGTGCTTTCAAAAAGGATGTAATATATTTGAAGAAAAATATTTAAATAAAAGTGAGCTTTTGATGTACTCTATGCTTAAAAAGTGGATATTTTTCATTTTAATGATACCTATGTGGAAACCACATATGGGTGTTAAGGGATTTTACTGCCAGTCAGAGAATGGAATTTGCTTCTATAAAATTATGAACAATCCCTGCCTTATATAATATATAATCTTTACAGGACAATGAATTTATATTAAATATGTGCACATTTCACATTATCTCCAAGTATTTATGCAAAAAATGTGGGAGTTGGACAGACAGGTATATTTTACCTGGAGTTAGTCAGTGCATTTAGTGCTCAATGTTAATTAAAATTCGATTACTTTTCTTGTATTACTGTCCTATTTTCAAAATAAGTGAAATCATATTTAAAAGGCCAACCATTACCAATATTAGCACTTAGTATAAGCATTACATTAACAGGTATAATAATTTAGAAGCCAGGACTTTCTTGCAATCATAAGCCTCTAATATAAAGAGAGCCAAAAAAAAATATCGGAGTGCATATTGCTGTTAGAAATCAAGGACCAGAATGACTTCAATTACATTGCCAGTGAGTCATCCTTCTGAACACTATGTTAAAGAATAATTTTATTGAATAATTCCAGTGTTCTATAGTTTGTGGCTTTCACTTACACTTATGTAAAGAAAAATACTTAACTACAATAAGTAAAATAAATGTGGAGGTAATAAATGAAGAATTAAGTTCTTGACTTTCTAGAAAATTATTGTCCCACCTGCTCCAAAATAGAGCATTCTGTCTAGAGTACAGCAACTTTAGTTCTTCTCCATCCTCCTAAAGAAACACAAATTTGCCTTAGTTGCACAAGGTATATGAAAACACATTTTAGTTTTAGTTATGATAAAAGTATTTACCCCTACAGAATTTTCTAGATCAATTTAACTTTATTCTTAAATTTAAAAAAAAATAAAAACAAAAACAAACAAAAATCCTTTGGGGCTGTGTACTTCAATATGATACATTAAAGATTCATCATAATCATCACTATTTTTTGCCTAATACTTATCCAGAACAAAATAAAGAACAATGAGTTGGCTATCATATTGATTTGCCTTTGGTCTACAGTCCTGAAAGATGGATTTCCGGATCTCTATATTCGAAACAAGGTTGTATTAGCTTGGTAAACCATCATCAGTATAATATTGTGTCCTCCTAGACATTTTTGTTATCTTATTAATATGCTCCCATTGCTTTGTTGTGCTTTTTTTCCTATTATCTACACATCGTGTGTTTTCTTAATTATTCATAGACAAGACATACTTGTCACTTTACTGTGAATTTCTTAAAGCTTCTAAGAGGGAATATTTCCCCCAATATTCATCTTCACTCTTGGTACATAGTTACTAAATAAATGCTTATGTTTTTTTTTGTTTGTTTGTTTCTTTGTTTGCTTGTTTGATGAATGAATAAATGAATGGTTGGAACGCCCATAAAGATTCAGACTTCCTCAGAACGAAATTCCATCACTTCTATATTGAAGTTCTTTTGAAATGCATTATTTGGAGTTGTATGTCATGTTGAAATGTTTTTCGTTCAGAGTTATATTTTCTCTGCTCTCTACCCCAGAATCCTGAAGTAGTAACTTATTTCTACAAATAGAAGTGGCTCTACGAAGGAGGTCCAGAAGAGCCCTTTTACCAAACTACACAAATCCTCAAGTCCCCAGTGCATTTTTCTCTTCTTTTTTCCGTACAACAGCCCATTACTTTCTTCCCTCTACTCAGCATCAAGCTGAAAGCATATGGTCCTACATTTTCATAAGGCTTGTCAAAACCAAAATTCTTTTGTCACTCTGTCTTTTTGTGGTAACTGTCTGTCAAAACGAGTTTTGAAGCCTAAGATCCACAAAGTGAACACTATGAGAGAAAGTCAGAGAAAAGGACACATTGTTAGCAATATGGCTCCTCATTTCACTGAATGACCATGAAAGTCCTTGCACTAGCCTTTAAGACCCTATGTGTTCTGGCCCCTCTGCAGCACTCTTGCTGTTTCCCTAACCTCATCTCCTATTCCTCTCCCCCTGCTCACTCTGCTCTCTGCACACGAACCTGCCACCTCAGGGTCCTTGCACTTTCTATTCCTTGCCCAGAATTCTACAAGCTCTACAATTTCACTAACTCTCCCACTTTGCAATGGCTATTTCCTTCCCTTTCATCTCCCTAAAAACCTCCAACCTCACGTGATCCTTTACCTGGGCAGCTTGATAAAATCACCCATGTCCTCACTGTACCACAATCCAGTGGAAATGATTTTAGTCCTAGTCCTACCAGTCTGTGATTGTGTTGACCACTGTCTCCTAACAGTGCTGGCCCATCGTTAAAGACGGCAGACTCCTCTGATGCGGGATCCTGGCCAGTGCTACTCTTCAGGAACTATGCTGATATATGAGGCTCTCTCCTACTCGTCCTTCTTCCTTTCACAAGAGTTTAAACTTCCATCACCATCTGGAGGCTCTCCTTTTCTTCTCTGTCACCTTCTCCGTTTTATCTTTCATGGGCATCACTCCTCTCGCACATCTAATCATACCTTAGTGACTGCTTCTTGTAAGACCCAAATATGTACAAGAGGCAAACACTACTCTAGGACAAATCTTTTTTCTCTGGGATCACATTGCATATTTATTTTTATCCCCAAATATTTACATTTTGTTTCCATCAACCCAACTTAATGCTGACTACTACTGTTAAAAAAAATTTACAATTATAAAAGAGTGCTATCATCAATTGTAACAAACATTCCACACAAAAGCAAAGTATTGGTGCTGGGGTGGTAAATGTGAATCCTATATTTTAAGCACGATTATTCTGTAAACCCACAACTTCTCTAATAAAAAATTAATATATTAATAAAAATAAATGATTTACATATATATAGTATAAAGTTTAGGTACTTTAAGAGGAATGTTTTAGTTTCCTGCATTGCTGGAAATTAAAGTTGACATTGTCTTTCCCTTATTGATTTAAAATAATTAAGTAGGCTCTTTGGCTGAGAAAATTAAACTTGCTTGTGAGAAAATTATATGCTAAGTTCCCTTTTATCTTGACTATATCTGTTTACAATTGTGAAACTGTTATTTTGACATCATATTGGAGGGTATGTCAAACTACTGTCCTAACATTTTCCTGAATTCTGATGATACATAAATGTAACTATTACTTTTAGCTATTAAGATAATTCAAGTAGTTAATGGTTTGTAAATCCTTTTCTTCCTCTTCATCTTTTTTCATGCCAGTTTTCATGAAACATAAATTTCTGAAGTAGTGGTTGAGTTAATAAACTATTACTCAGGTATCTTGACTCTGACAAACACTAATGATTTGAGACAAAAGACATCATAAATGTAAAACAGACTTTGAACTTCATGAAAACTAGTTTCAAACTTGTATTAACTGTGTATAAGCTATGCAATCTTATACAAGTTTATTTCATCTTCTGAGATTTTTCTTTAATATTTGTAAAATAAGGGAATAAGTTACTGTAAGTGATATATTTTTTGCACAGCTTTTGTCACAGCATTCATTTCCATTGTGGGTCTTTAAGCAAGTCACTTTCCCCTTCTGAGTTTTCCTTTTTTCCATCTGACCATGACATGGCTGGACTACATAGACATGGCCATTATCCCCATGCTCCTTAAATTACCTATATTGCATGTGTCTTGAATTTAACCCAGATTGACTTATCAAGGTTTTTATTCTGGGTGAATACCCTGCTTCACCCAATTCATAAATGCCTTTTATTTTATTTTATTTTTTTTATTGTGGGTAAAAATCAAATTTTTCACAATACATACCAATATTTCTAAAATGATATATAAATACATATGCATATATGTGCATTTGTTTACATAAATGTTATTTGTTATACATAAATGCCTTTTAGTTGCATAGAACTCTATTGCTTTTGATCCCAGAAACAATACTATCTTAGCTAATCTTGTGATCTTTTAATTACGTGCAGACTGTTAATGCATAGCTATTCCCACACTCTAGTTTATGGAACTTTCTCGGTCTCCCTTATTAACAATTCATATTTGTCATTTGTGCCCAATTCCAAAACTTCCCTTGCTTGGATCAGCAATACTCTAAATCTTCTCTTATTTATTTTTGTATGTGTCTGATTCCCCCTCCTTATGTATGTGTCCATGCCCACATAACTTTTCCATTTTGTAGCTATGTGTTTCAGAATTTGGGAGCATAGCCCTTATTCCTTTGTGTGCTAAAAGTCTTTGAGGGAATGTTTACCCACCAGGACTCCTAGAGGCCTTCCTCTGAGCAGAGATGAATTGACCTCCAGTGTAGGTACATGTCCTTACCAGGCTCTAGTTCCTGGGTCTTAAGTATATGGCCTGCAAATAACCCACAATGAAAACTTGCTGAACTCCAGTTCCTTTTCAGAGGAAATAACCTCAGACCTGCTCCGGGTCAGTACTTAGGGAGAGGTTAGGGAAGATAAGCAGTAATCATGAAGGCTTGCTGGAAGGACCAGCAGGCCAGCTATTTTCTCTGGATACCGAGAATCCTTCCTTAGATTAAGTCAGACCAGGATGGAGCATTATTACCCTACCACATAAAATTGGGGTATTGTAAAAACGCTTTCACGGACATCTAAGGGTGAGACATTGCAAGAAACTGTTTTTCAAAACTTATTAGATTGTTTACTGTAAAGAAATGTTTGAAGGATATTGTTTCATTATTCAGTACCCTTTTCACAAAAACTAATAGGAGATATTTTACTATTATCAGATTAAAAGAAATAGTTTTGTTATCTAGTGAGCAAAAATAATTTCTCTCTCTGTCTCTCTTTGTGTGTGTGTGTCTAACTTCTGGAAAGTTAAAACATTTAACTGGCTCTTTATTTTCTATCTGCAGACAGAAAGCTTTTAGCCACCTGTGGAGTCCACTGCCAGGAATTTTTTTTTTTCTGTCATGGACTTTGTATACTAACTTAATCCCAGTCTTCATAGAATTCTTTGTACTCTAATTTTATCTCTATCTGATGTCCTTACCCATTTATCTTATTTTATTTCATTGTGTATTTATGACATATAAAACTCTTCCTGAAACAGAGAATGAAATCAACAAATACAAAAAAAAGGTTAATATTCTATGTACAATTTATATGACATTCTTCCATGTAAACATCGTAAAATCCAATACATAAAATATATGACATTTCCTACATGTTTGGCATTCATTTGTTTACTGAATCAAGAAAACTAGGGCTTGCAGAACAAATAATTTTCTTCATTATGCTTTATTTATTTTAAATTACCACTACTGCTTATAACATCGCTGACTTTTATCTCAATATATTCAACTTTGTATAGTCCAAGTACAGATTAATAGAGTTCACTCAATTGCATTATAATTTATATATATATATACATATAAAATACACATAATGTATTTTTGAAAAGTTATTTACTAAAAATCAACCTAAACATCTAGAGATATCAGAAAATGTCTGCTATTGGAACATAGGCCTCATCGGTTCCACATTGACGTGCAAATTCCTTCTTTCATTGTTTGCATTGCAGTTTTAAACATCAAATTCAAGAACAAGGGATAGTTCATAACATTCTCCTCTAATATGAAGGTATCAAATAATAGAAAAAGTCAGAGAGTTTAGAAAACGCGCAGTAATATTGACAAAGAAGTAATTTACGATATAACAGAAAGGACGAATGAACATATTTTGACTTCCAATTCAATTCTTTAAGCAGACTAAAAAAGCACATTATCTCTTCAACTTATAGGAAAGATTTCTACTTTTAAAGGAGTCAAATTTGTTTATATTTCAGTTGATAGCCAGTTATAGGCGAAAAGCTTTTACACTGATGATTTACAGAACTGCTAAAAATGTCTATGTGTTATTTTGTAGAGATTCATAATGGGTTTTAGTAGTATAAAAGTATGAAAGATGTTTTTGTATCTTTAAAGTACTATATTTACTTGGTTGGGTTATGCAACATTTAAAAGGAGAGAATTTGGAGACTGAATGCCTTTCTTTCAGATCAGCCTTTGCTACCTACTGGATATGTTACCTAAGGCAAGTAGTTTAATTTTTTTCTAACTGTTTTTCCTCCACTTAGTATGGGAATAACAAAACCTACCCTTCTTTTACATGGATTTTTGTGTGAGATGCAAATGGATTAGTGTATGTAAGAGTCTAATGAGAACTGGGTGTGAGTTAGTTAGAAACTATTTACTAAGTGAAGCTTGACCTTATATGAATATAACAGATTTAATCTCTAAGTGCAAAGGCAATATTTTAATTATTTGACAAAGTTTAATATATGTAGAAATTTTGCTACAATATCTACCAAGTTATAAAATGTCAGAGGAGTTGACCAAACTATATGCATCTGTCAAAGCATTGAGTGAAGGATCTAATTTTTTATTTTAAGAGCTAATATCAGGTTCAGAGGATCATGTTTCTTTCTAAATGCCAAAACTATAAGTAAATAAACAAGCAAATGAAAAATCAGTCAGGGTGTGAAGCCCATTGAAAATCCATGCAATGTTCCACAATGTGTGAGGTACTGGAATTGAAATATTAGGAGTATACAGTAGTATTTTTATCCAAAAGAGGAATGCAAGTTATGTTCCCTTTTACAAGCTATATTTAACATAAATAGTTAAAAAGAACCCAGGTTATAAGGCCCTATGAGAAAAGCCTTACAGGCGTCTCGCTGATTTTTATATTAATGAAATAATGCTTCTCTCTTGTAGTCCATGTGCCTTTTTGTGAATCTTAGGTTAAGTTCTTCTTATTTTGCATGTAGTTCTTTTTTAGCATTAATCTCTTGGATGAATCATGAAGTAAGAAAAGAGAAAGGATTATACATCTACAAAGAAGAACTTCCATATTGCTCAAATAAAATATGGGAAGGGATCTGATATCATATTTGCTTGGAATATGCCATAAAACCTTTTATAATCTATGTGCAAAAACAAAAATTCACTGTTTATTTAACATATGGATTTTTAGGAATACATACACACATGCATGCACATGTAAGCATAATATATCTTAGAATATATCCAAAAACTTTACAAGCAAAAATTATTTTATTCTGCTTGGCTTTAGTGCATTTCTCTGATATTCTGTTTTACGAATTGAAGGTTTGTTGCAACCTGTTTTGAAGAAGTCTATAGGCACCATTTTTCCAATAGTATGTGCTAAATTTGTGTCCCTGCCACAGTTTAGTAATTCTAGCAATATTTCTAATGTTTTCATTATTATGAGATCTGTTATGGTAGTCTGTGGTCTGTTACCTTTGATGTTACAATTGTAATTATTTGGGGACACCATGAACCGTTCCCATATACGAGAGTGAACGTAAGCAATAAATATTGTGCGAGTTCTGATTGTTCTACCAATTGGCAGCTCCCCTATCACTCTCTCTCTGGTTCCTGATGCCTCCACATTCCCTGAGACATAAAAATATTGAAATTAGGCCAATAAATTACCCTATAGTGGCTTCTAAGTGCTCAAGTGAAAGGAAGAGCTGCACATCTCTCATTTGAAATCAAAAGCCAGAAATGCTTTAACTTAGTGAGAAAGCCATGTCAAAAGCCAAGATAGGCCAAAAGCTAGGTCTCCTGAGTCAAACAGTTAGCCAAGATCTTGAAGTAAATTAAAAGTGCTACTCTACTAAACACATGAATGACAAGAAAGCAAAAGAGTATTATTGCTGATATGGAGAAACTTTTAGTGGTCTAGATAGAAGACCGAACCAGCCACAATATCCCTGTAAGCCAAAGCCTAATCCAGAGCAAGGCCCTAACTCTTCAATTCTACGAAGACTGAGAGAGGTAAGGAATCTGCAGAAGAAAAACTTGAAGATGCAGAGGTTGGTTCATGAAGTTTAAGGAAAGAAGCCATTTCCATAATATAAAAATGCAAGGTGAAGCAAAAAAGTGCTGATGTAGAAGATGCACCAAATAATCCAGAAGATCTAGCTAAATTAATTGATGAAGGCAGCTATATTAAGCAAGAGATATTCAATGTAGAGGAAACAGCTGTTTTTTTGGAAGAAAATGTCATCTAGGACATTCGTAGCCAGAGAGGTGAAGTCAATGGTTTTCATCAAATCTTCTGAAGACAGACTGATTCTACTGTTAGGTGCTAAAGCATCTTGGGACTTTAAGTTGAAACCAATGCTCATTTACCATTCCAAAAAATTGAGGGCCCTTAAGAATGATGTTAAACCTACTCTGCCTATGCTGTATAAGTGGAATAACAAAACCTGGATACCAGCACATCTGTTATTTTAAGCCCACTACTGAGACCTTCTTCTCAGAAAAAAAGATTCCTTCCAAAATATTACTGCTTATTGACAATGTACCTGGTCACCCAAGAGCTCTGATGGAGGTATAAAATGAAATCAAATTGTTTTCATCTGTAGCAGTTTGGCAGTTTGATATAGTTATGAATTCCAAAAATAAATATTGGATTATGCTTGTAAACTGGTCTGTTCATTTGGGAATGATTAAGTTATGATCAGGGCTTTGATTGGGCCACATCAATAGGGTGTTGAGCCCCACCCCTTGTTGGGTGGGGTCTCAAAGATAAAAGACATGGCAAAGGACAGAGTTGGAGAGTTTTTGAATTGCAGTTCTGATGGTGGAGTTTTGATGCTGGAGCCCGGGGAACTAAGAGAGCTTGGTAATAAGGAAGGAGAGAAGGCCCTGGAAAAAGAGATGAGCCATTCACCTGATATTCTACAGCTGGCCTTGTGGAGAAAGGCAAAGCCTAGAGAGCCTCATAGTCTACAGCTGACCTTGTCGAGGAAACAGAGGTGCTGAGCCCGGAGAGAAATGCAGCCCCGAAGAGAGAGGAAACCAAGAAGCCTAAACCCTGGTAGATGTCGGCAGCTGTCTTGCTCGAACACATGGCCATAGACTTTGGTGAGGGAAGTAACTTATATTTTATGGCCTGGTAATTGTGTGCTTCTACCCCCAATAAATACCCTTTATAAAAACCAACAGATTTCTAGTATTTTGCATCAGCACCCCTTTGGCTGACTAATACATCATCCTTGCTAAAAATTATCCATTCTGAAGCTTATGGATCAAGGAGTGATTTTAACTTATGAGGCTTATTTTTGGAGAAATACATTTCATATGGTTATAGCCACCATAGATTATGATTCCTTAGATAGATCCGGGCAAAGTCAATGAAAACTTCCTGGATAGGAGTCACCATTCTAGACTTCATTATGAATATTTGTGATTCATGGGAAAAGGTCAAAATATCAACATTAATAAGAGTTTGGAAGAAGTTGATTTGAAGCTTCATGGATAACTTTGATGGGTTCAGGACTTCAGTAGAGTAACTAACTGCAGATGTGATGGAAACAGCAAAAGGAATAGAAATTGGAAGTGAAGCCTGAAGATGGGACTGCATTGCTGCAATCTCATGATATAACTTGAAAAGATGAGGTATTGCTTCTTCTGAATAAACAAAGAAAATGGTTTCTTGATATGGAATCTACTCCTGCTGATGATGTTGCGATCATTGTTGAAATGACAACAAAGGATTTACAATATTATTTAAACTTAGTTGATTAAACATTGGCAGGGTTTGGGAGGATTGACTCCAATTTGCAAAGAAATTCTACTGTGGGTGAAATCACATGCTAAACAAAAATCTGCCATTAAAGGAAGAGTCAGTAAATGTGTTAAACTTCATTGTTTTATTTTAAGAAATTGACACAGTCACCCCAACCTTCAGCAATCACCACCCTGATCAATCAGCAACCATCAACATCAAGATAAGACCCAACACCAGCATAAAGATTGCAACTCTCTGAAGACTCTGATGATGGTTAGAATCTGTTAGATGTAAAGTATTTTTTAATTATGTTGTGTATATTATTTTTTAAGATGTAATGCTATTTTATACTTATTAGACTACATTATAGTGCAAACATAACTTTTATATGCCCTGGAAAACCAGGAAAAAATCCACATGACTCATTTTTTGTTGCAATTGTTGTTGTTGCCTTATTACAGTGGTCTGGAATCAAACCTGCAATGTCTATGAGGTGTGCTGTATATGTCCAGAATGTATACCAGTGCGAATGTGTGTGTCTCTGTATGTGTACTATATAATACATAATGAAGGTTGATAGGCTCAACCTTCTCTCGACAGTACAGGTGAGGGATGCTGCTGCATTAAGGGTAGAGATACACCACACTTGTGCCAGCTATGGACATATCAATATTAAATGACAGCACACAGTAGAATTGCTGACTCCTACCATGTAAACAGATGCATAGATAGCAAAGAACTCACAATGCAAGAAAAGTTTAGATCATTCATAACATAATTCATCTGCCCTTGTCCCAATTTATCTGGCCTAGCTTAATTTACCAATTTAATTTACACAATTATGGTGTGTTGTGACTGTTTTCACATTCTCCTTGTACAGTCACCAAAGCATGTTTGTATTTGGTACTATTGAATTTCAGTAGAAAAAGAAAATTAGGTATAAGTGGCAAGCACTTTAAAATATATGATATACATGCAGTATATTTCAAATATCAAATACACATTTCTGGGATCCATTGCCCCAGTTCATGCAGTTTAAGTAAAGACAGTAAATATAAGCTCATTTTGGAATGCAATGATTACCTTCACTGTAAATATAAGGAAACAAAAATAATGGAAAATTTCTCAAAGACTTCAAGCAGGATATCACACTGGAGGCGTGTTAGCTCAAACATAATTGTGACTCAGTCTGTTCAATTTTCTTGCAGTTGATTTTATTTAATTAGGAGCTGACAAGAGCTAACTCCCCAGTTCTACATCACTGAGTAAGAGAAAGCCTTTGACATACTGTGTCTTTTCCATTAAATATTTTTTTAGGGAGTATTTACTATGAATTTCTATGTTGGTAATTTTTGCTCTCATATTGATACATTGATATTATATACTGTTATATTATTATCTTATCACAAAATAGAGATATACCTATTACATCAATTCCTTTTACAATTAATGCTAATGTACCATGAAGGGAAATGTAATTCAACAAGGAAAACGAAAATTTATGTTTTTATCTCTGAAAGTGAACACTGATTCTCTGAAAATCATTTGCATTAATAAAATCTGTCAAAATGTGTTGAATATAAGTAACATTTAGATAAATATCGCTATCATCTCTTCTCTAGACATGGTTTGAGGCCCATGTTCATCATGTCCTTTATTATATCATCCATGCATATTAAGACTACAAATGACGTTCAACTTTTTAAATGCGTAATCATGATATAATGTCTGTGGCTTTATAGAATCCTAGCATAATTTTGCATATATTCATCTTCTCAACTACCTTATTCTTTTATGGTGAAGTACTCTGACAGACAGTTACACCAGATTTCTGAAGCAAATAATCAGTATATATTCATCTGGCTTACAATAGAACACTGAATGTTCGTTGATGGTCAAAAAAAAGAAAGCTGGCACATATAGTTGAAAAGGATACTTTTTTCCCCTACTGTATGCATTGTATGCTTATAATTATTATTTACTTTTTAAAAGGCAAGTGAACAGAGAAATTTGCATAATTTCATCCTACTTGGTAGAAATCTATCTCAATATGTAGGACAGTGTAACAGTTAAATAATACTCTCTTTATAATTATATAATTGCAATTTGCTATTAAGATATGGCCATTGATATTAGCTAGAATAAATTAGAGTAATTAAGAATATCATTATTTTTTAAATTGCTGAATACAATGGAAAATGGAAAAAGTCATGATACTTTCTTCAGATTGTAGTAGGTCATCTTTCTAGATGGTCAGGAATAATGAAATGCCCTGGTTTAACAGACCATAGATGAATTAATTATTAGGATCCAAATGTGTAAACCCAATACTTTTCCAATACTTGGTAATCCCAGTGGAGTGATTGTGGTCCGACTGAGGTAGACTTGTGAAAGCCAAATATTTTGCATTATTTCCTGCTCCTATTTTTTATAGAACTTTTTTGTACGTGATTTTTAAAGTTCTTTAGTTCAACTATCACTTAGTTTTATTTTCCTAGCTGCAAAAATAAATGGGTTGGCTTAAACAATGGGAATGTATTCAAAGCAAAATCAATGCAATGTTTTTTCCAAAATGACTGTGACATTCTGGAGCTGGCTGCCAGTGATGATTGGTCCTTGCCTTTTCTGTCACATGGCAATGACCATAGCAGCCTCTTTTGGCTTCTCCCTTCTCTTCCAGTTCGGTCAATGTTCAGCTTCTGGCTGCTTCCTATGGCTTTCTCTCTTTCTCTGTGACCCTCCCTATATGCCTTCAGTAATAGGATTAAGACTCATTCAGATTCAACTAGGTCATACTGTAATAGAAGTAACCTCATCAATTGTCCTATTTGCAAGGGAGCATATCCAAAGGAATGAATTAAGTTAAAGAACATGTTTTCTGGAGTATATAGCTCCAAGCCATTCAAATACCTTACATAGCAACCTTTGCATTTATCCAGTTTCAACATGAGTATTCTCAGTAATTTTCACTCTTCTCTGATGTAAACTTTCTCATTTACGGGCAACTCTAATGTCTGATATGCCAAAGAAGTTCATGTTTTCTGTCAATCACTGGATTTATTGAAACCATATTTGTTCACCTTGTTTAGATTCTGTGCTAGACTTCTTATGAAGTGCCTGCCAGCCCATTTCTGTTTCTATGAGAACCACTTCTGTCCCCATCCAAAGGATGGCCCAAGCATCTCCATGATGCCCATCTCCAACAAAATCTGATTGGACCAAGGTTGGACACCTGAACCAATATGAGTGAAAATGAATGTAGAAGGATTCGTCCAGACCCCAGATTCCCTACTTCAACTCTTGCCTCCTTTCATTAACTTATTTTCCTCTTCTCTTTTCCCACCACCCTCCTTTATTTTTTTCCTACCTGTTTTTCCCTTGAAGCTTGTCAAATAGACAACCCACAAGGCTTGCAAAAATGTTCTCAAAACAACCATTTTGATAGTTTCTGGGAAGAGATTGCGCCAATGATTCCAGCAAGAGATGCCAAAAACCAGAAGATCCTCTAATTGCCCCAGCCACAAGTATTGCAGCAGTCAAGGATGAAGTAACCTGCAACCTTGGCTAGATCATAAAGCCACATACCCCACTCTTCTGCTTGCCATATAAATATCTAATCCTGCATCTTCTGAGGGAATTACCTAATCTGAAGGTGTTCCAGGATGTATGTCAAGTGAATAAGGTTTTTATCCTCTTTTTGGGAACCACGATTTTTTTTTTTTTTTAACATTAACCATTGTATTAGTCAGTGTTCTCTGGGGAAAAATTGATAGATCTATATCTATATCATGTATATCTATGATGTATTTACATAATATTTATTATGATATTTATAATAGGAATTGGCTCATTCAACTGTGGGGATGGGCACTTTCAAATTCCATAGGGCAAGGTGCAAGCAGTGAACTCTAATGAAGGTTTTCGATGAATTCAAGGGAAAATTGGCTGGCTGAAGTAGAGATGGAAATTCTCTGACTACTGAAATCATCCCTTCTGCTTTTAAGAACTTCAACTGATTGGATGAGAATTTTCTCCTTGTTTTAAAGCAATCTCCTTCAATGATTGTAAATACAATCAGCCCTAGATGCAGCCAAATTATTGATGATTTAAATCTAGGGACTATCCTCACAATAACAATCAGGCCAGTGGTTTCTTGACCAAATAACTGGACACCATAACCTAAACTAGTTGAAACATGGACTTAACAATTACAACAAGATACTATTTTCTTTGAATTTTGGGCAAGAACATGAAGAAAGTCTCTTCTACTGAATGGAAGAGATGTAATTTGGGGGCAGGAAATGCCATTTACCTAGAGAAGCAGAGAAAGAAGCAGGATTAGGGAAAGAGAGAGCTGAGCAGAAGAAGAGATATTTGGGCTGGTTTGATTATTTCTACTGACATTGCTGTTTGCTTCAGCTCTTATCTTTTTGGAGTCCAGGTTATCAGTGTTTTGGATTTTGAGAAATACAAGTGTCATTTCAATACATTTCTTTGCTTTCCTTGATTAAGGAAATGCTTCATTAGAAATGCTTCAATGTTTAAAACCAATAGAGACAAAACAGATACAATTTTTGAAAGACAAGCCACTTCTTTCTTTCTTCCTCCTTATTATAAAGGCTTAAGAATAGATGACCTGATTTTCCCTAAAAAAGAACATCATATAGAAGTTTATTGGTTTACAATTTCAAAACACTAACATGAAATCCTATTTAAAATAGAAATAAAGCTTATATGAACCCAAACTTATTGAGGATGATTGAGTAAATATAACTAAAAAAACAATAGCTCACTAAAATGTGAGTTCCACAATGATGGTAATATTCTCTCTTCTGTTCATGGTGTGTTGCACGTGTTGTCACTCATTATTTGTTGAATTAATGAATGAAGAAAGAAATGTACAAAGACATGAACAAATGATCATTGGATTAGAAACCAGACCTGGTGAATTAAAGTGACACTATGCTAAACTAGGCAGAGTTTTGTACATGGTTGTTTCATGAAAGCTTATGAAATATGGTTTCAAAGTATCTTCCAAAAACTAACATTTTCTATTATTAGAATATCACTGAAACACAGGCAAAATTTTTCAAAAAATGATCTACTTAAGATTGAGGGCTGTTGTTAGGTAACAAGTGTTAAGAACAGTAATGTTTCCTGGTTTAATGATTTTGAGATACTGGAATTAAATACAGTCATATACATTTCTTTCTTTAGGGCTTTTGGAATTGGTTAACATGCTTTTATGTGTTATTAATTCCTAGAAGAAATATATCAACATGGGGTGTTTTCCAAAATTATTTGCCCAGGGAATCATTTATTTCACAGCATGTATCGCTCTACAAATATTTATTGACAATCTGCTGAGTCACAGATCCTGACTGTAGGTAGGAGAATGACTCGCAACAAAGATAACATCTTTGCCTTCATGTACTTTATATTTCAGTGGGGCAATCAGAAATAAACAAATACATATATACTAAAGTGGTTTTGGCAGAAATTTCCCCTCAGAACACACTTTAGGAAAGGCTCATTATATAGAAAATATCATAATATTGTTCACAAAATGCAGTATTTTCTACTCATTCATTCACAAACATCTTTTGGACATCTTTCACATTGGCCTCTGTTCTATGTTCTGTGAATGAAACTATGGGTGATGAATGATGTTTTGAGGAGCTCACAGAAGAAGGGAATCTTTGAAACTGATTAAACATCACTGTGATCTTCTCCACAGAGAAATATATAAAAGAAGTGCAATTTAATTGCTAATATATAGGAAATCAAGAAAGTTATTTTTAAAGAAAGGCTTGAGTTGTCTTTCAAAGCATGTGTTCTTGGTCAAAAGGCTTTGATCCATTAGGCTTGTACCATTTATCGAGCAGAGAAAAGTATGCATTGCAGACAAAAAACTAAGCAGATATATAGCTAAAGAGTATAAAAAGATTGGAATGACCTCTGAGACCTTAAGATAGTTTTATCTGATATGAGTTTCAGATATGTTTAGAGGTATAACAACACAATGATACGATTATTAATAATTAACATTTATACAATATTTACTAATTGACAAGAACTCTGCCAAGCTCCTAAAATTATGTCTTTAAATGACCTCATATTAACTGCTACTCTATTTTACTGGATCTCAGAGGAGACATCTAACTCTTAGTCAAGGAAGAGAGCTAATGGAATATAACAGAGGGAGAAATATGAATAGAACAGAGCTGTGAGCAAAGCAGATGACCCCTAGGGAAGTAACAAGGCATGGGGACTAATGCAAAGTTCAAACAACACATACTGGTATTACATAGTGTACATTTTTGAAAATGAGACTATTACAAAGCCTTTTTTTTTTTTTTTTTTAATTACAAAGCCTTTTAAAGGATAGTTTCTGTAAATCATTCTTCAAAATGTAGGTAGGAAAAGAGCTGCCTATGTATCATGTACAGAGATATTAAGAGGAGACTGAAGCATTTTGTCTAAGGATGGCTGCTTTGTTCCCATAACCTTAGAAATGCTGATGCAGACCACAGAAGCCTGTGTGCAGCCAAAGCCAGTCAGTAAAACTGCTGAGCTAATGGCCTAAAGAGCTGTGATCAAGGACTTTTCGGTGATCCTTCTCAGGTCCTCGCTTATTAAGAAAGCCAAATCACACCATGCCAGGAAAAGAATGCAAGCAGAAAGAACAACACATTGAAGGGTAGGGAAAAATACCACAAAAACTGTCACTCACATTGGTTAGGGTAAGTTAATGGCCTCAGATGAGTGAAAAAATTGTATAGATTTTGTTGGCATGATCAATCCTAAATGCAGCTAGACAATTTGGTTTCGTCATTTCAGTGAGTAGTGAGAGTGGGTATTTGGCTATTTCCATTAGACATCTTGTTAGGAATAAAGTATCAGCATATTATATGACAAATTAAACTGATAGAGCAAAGTATTGGATTTGGTTACTTTAACCTTTTAAGTAAGCTCTAAATTTTAAAGCCTATACACGGCTGTCTTTCTACCCCCAAATTTTCTTGGTCACACCACATAACTTTGATCTTTGATATGACTAAAAGACAACAATCTAGAAATGGTTTTGATTTTTACTTCCTTTGGATAGCCCAATTGTAATCTATGAGTCAATAATCTATGCTTTGCATCCAAATAATATATAGATTTTTATATGCTTTTCTGTATTTCCATTGCCATCCTTAAACAGGGGTATATTATCTTATACCCAAATTACTTCAAAATCATTCCAACTGGTCTCATTCCTTCCATCTTAACCGAAGGTCTATCAAAATTTTCCACACAGCAACTACAGGAACTGTTTTTAAAAAAATCAGTCTGGGAGGCGAGTGTGGCTCAATCGATAGAGCCCCCGTTTGCCATGTGGGAGGCCCCGGGTTCGCTTCCCGGGGCCTCTTTGTGAGAGCAGGCCGGCCCGCGTGGCGCGGTGGGCTGGTGCAGCGGGACCTCACAGCAGGGGGGAGATGAGCAGACACGGAAAAGGCACACAGCGAATGGACACAGCAAACACAAGCAGCAAGGGGGGGATAAATAAATAAAGAAATAAATCTTTAAAAAAAAAAATCAGTCTGATGATATTACTGCTCTCATTAAATCCTTTAATAATTTTCAAATGCATGTAAAATAGCATCCAAATTCCTTGGTCTGCAAGGACCTAAATGATTTACTCTTGATTACCTCCAATTCTATTGTGTTTCACTCTTGCCCATGCTTATGCAACCACACTGAGCATTCATCTCTTCGCAAAACCTAGCCCTTTCCTAACTCACAACTGGCTTATGATTTTTCTTTTTTATACAACTGCACCCTGCCTCACACTAACAGATTTTCTAAAGCAGAGGTTCTTAACCTTTTTTGTTCCACGACCCCTTTGCCAGTCAGGTGAAAACTACGGACCCCTTACTAAGTCCACATCATACTATGTATCATTTAATAAATATCACACTCGCACCAACACATCCCCACAAGAATAATGTTTTTTTGAATTTCAATTCAAGCCCACAGACCCTTGTTAAGAACCCCTATTCTAAAGAATAAATGAGGAGTTCTCATTCCAGCATCCTATTCTTTCCTTGCATAATTGTACCTGTCATAATTTGCTTAATAATTGGTGCATAGAAGTACTCAACAAACATATATTGAATAAATAAGCAAATCCTTTGCTAGTCTTGGATAAATATTCCAAAGTTTAGGACATGGTCTCTGGCCTTACATTGCTTACATCCTCTATGGTATACGAGAAATATGCCTTATCAGCTTTCTATATGGGCAAGCAGAATTAACTAACTACTTACCATAAACAAAGCAGTCTGCTATAGAAGTAGAGGTGGAGAAGATATGAATTTTACCATGGATTAAACAATGTTTCCAGGGGTATAGCAAAACAGTCTGGGATAGGTTGTTCTAATAAATTAAGTTCTTAAATATCAGAGGCTTAATACAGCAAAAGATTAAGTCAAACTAAGTTGGCCATGCGTTTGGGGACCTCCTAGAGAGCATTCTTCCTTGCAATAACTCAGAGATGGAGCTTAATTTAGCTTTGCCCTTTCAACACATGCTTTCCAATTTGCTGATGCAGGGAAAAAAAGATCTGAAAGATTATGTGATACTTCTTAAGTGGATGATTTCCACTCAAAGCCAATTGGCCAGAACTAGTCACATGGCCCCATTTAACTGCAAAGGGACTGGAAGTTGGGTGGGGGCACATGGATTACCTATGATCTGTAAGTGTTCCTACTACCCAGGGGAGGTGATTTTTTGAGTATTCGTGTGAGGTAATTTACTAAGCAAATGTAGTATTAGTGGTGATCAAGGTTTTTGTGGAATGAAAATATATTGCTAGTGTCCTCCTCAAAGCTGAGCTCTGCAGCAGCAGATATCCAAGAGGATTGCATACTTTACTTAAATCATACATTATAGCATTTTGTCCTTTTTACTCTTCTAGAAAGCTTTCCCTAATTTATCACAATAATCCTTTAGGCCTGCAATGTAAGACTGCTTATGTCTCTTTGGGCTCCACTTTAGATAAAAAATAGCAGACAATAATCTTCAATTTAAGAAATCATTTGCATTTTCTCACTTAAAGGGAAACTGAATGCTTCTTAGAAATCTAGTAAAAATAAAACTAATCATCCTCAACCACATAAATGACTTTAAAATATCACCACGTATGGAAGTATATTTAAATCAGCACACAGAAATTGCAAATATTTTGACCGCCTCTAGGTCATGTTATATTTCTTGAGTTTTTTTTTTTTTTTAACCTTTCATTGGACAATCACATCTATTATTTTATTTTGTCCTCAAAAGTACCTCTTGAGGCAGCTTACAGAAGCCTTTTTGTTCCTAATTTCAGGTGAGAGAATTGTGATCCAAAAGGCTAAATAGCCCAACTTGCTACATGCCACAACCAGAAGTAAAACACAATTCAACTGATCCTCTTGTCCCTGTAAATGTTAAATAGGGCACAGCTACAAAAACTGAAAGGAAAAGATGTGGGCTAAGTAAATATTTTGCAACACATATTCAGCCAACCCCATGATTCCCAACAGGTAAAGAAAAGCAACATTGACTTAACTCTCAAGACGGGGAGTATAAAAAGCAAAACAAACACACAAACAAAACAGAAGACTGGTTTTGGCTAAAACAGAATATTAGTTTCTGAACAACAGGAGCTTTCCTTCTTGAATTTCTATATTTGATATTAATGAATAAATCTTCAATGTTCAAAGATGTATTTAACATGAGTATATAAATCATATAGCATATATATCAGCATATATATATTTATAGATATATATTTTTTTGTCTATATAAAAATGAGATGTATTCTGGGACTTATTGCTATGGAATATCAGGAAAATATCTGAGGCCTAAGAAATGGAAGTGTTGCATTACTCCACCAAATCCCTCTTAAATTCCTATCATGTGTTAAGTAATGGGCTTTCAATTTTGAGAAAGGTGCCTATCAAGAACTTGCATCCCCAAAGAAGGATAGCAGTAATAAGGAGGCAGGATTCCCAGTGCTCAGTGTTGAGAGCGGAAGTGCACAGGAGGGGCATATAACCTTGCCATGGTGGGTCAGAGGAACACAGACCATGAGTAAGGAAAATAGGATATTTCCTCACAAAGGCTTTCATTGTTAAAATATTCTTACTTCAGGCCTAGAGAATATATGCCTTAGTTGAGAAGGCTGCTATGACAAATACCACAAATCTGGTTGGCTTACACAGCAGGAATTTATTGGTTCACAGTTTCACAGGCATGAAAGCTTGCATTCTCCCAGGCTCAGCAGAGTTCTGGCTGACCAGAAATCCTTAGAGTCTTTGGCTTTACCATCGATGCCCTCTCCTTTCTCTTCTAGGTTCCCACTGACATCCAGTTGTATGCTTCCCCCTTTGACTTTCTCTGACTATGTCTTAAATTCATCTGCTTAGAAAGGACTATAGCAATAAAAATTAAGACCCAATCTCATTCAGTTAGGTCACACCTTCACTAAAATAATATCTTCAAAAGGTCTACACCCATAGGTATAGGATTACGATGAAGAACGTGTTTTATTCTGGGGTACATAATTCAATCTAGCACACTATAGCAACATCTTGCTTCAAGAAAAAAATGGGGAGCAGGGTTTACTCAGACCATATTTTACATTTTCCAATAACAAAAAGCTATAATTATATAACATAGTTTTTTTTAATACATTTTAGGAAAATGGGATGCCTAAATCAGTGAGTGAAAAGATAGCTGTAATTTATATGACCTAGAAATTTTCTCATTATATAGTCTCAACACGACAAAAGCAAACCAAGCAAGGCTGGAAATCAAAGCTGTTGTCCAAGATTTGGTTTTTACACAATTATTTAGATACATGTTTAAATTCTTTCACAAAAATGACTAGCTCACAGTTTACTATCATCTCCAATTTGCCAAGGTTTCCAAGCACTTAAAAATCTTCTCCAAAAATGTTGAAGAAAGAGTGGTATTCATAAAGAACCAGCTATGGATGATTCAAATGTGTTAATTATGGTAAATTTCATATGTCTGTGTCAGTTTCCAGGAGAGATAGTTTTTCCGTAAACACTAATTTGGATTTTCTCTGGGTGGGAATATCTAATATGATGTTGATGATTATTTGTAAAAGAGATAATAACTCTGAAAAAAATCTAAATTCTACCCCTACTACTAAGAATAGCAATAATAAAATAATACCAAAATAAATAAATATAGATAATAAAAAATATTTTCTTCAGGCTACAATAACAATGATGGATATTTGAACTGAAGGATGAACAAAGAGGAAAAATGTTTGGATTTAGGGTCAAAGGCAATCCTTTATAAATTCAGTGAAGTGGCAAAAACTGCTTTTCTAATGCCCTGTCCAGTTCAACAGCCCAATGATGACCCCACTCTTCCTTCTCACAGCACCCGGAACTTTCCCTTTGTAGCACTTAACTCAATTTGCAACTGTTGATATATATGATAGTTTGATTAATAGCATTATCCTTCCTACCTAGAATGTAAACTCTATGAATGTAAGGAGTATGTATATTTTTCTTCTTGCCTGGCATATTGTAAGCCATCACTATCAGTAGGGGTGCTCCTGGAGGCTCTAAAGACATCTAGATGCTATAGGCAGGGCAGACAACCCCAGGAAATTGGAACCCCATCAATAAGACTTACCTTTGAATATACGATAACCCATCTCCCCCAATGTATCAGAATTAGATTCATTAATAATTTTCCTACACGTGGTTATTCTGCCCCATTTATTTGAACCTACAATTAGCACTATACCCATTAAATATATGTCCCAGAGACTTGAATCTTCCAGTTGTTTATATGCTGGGTGAGCTCTGAATCTCAGCAGAGCTGAAGCCAACACCTACTCTCTAGTTCATCAGACTCACCCAGGACAACTAACAAAGGGATGATGATGGAAAACACCTGTGTTAGCCAAAGGGATGCTGATGCAAAATACCCGAAATTGGTTGGTTTTTATAAAGGGGTAGAAGTCCACAGTTACCAGGCCATAAAGCATAAGTTTCTTCCCTCACCAAAGTCTGTTGCTACGTGTTGGAGCAAGGCAGCTGCCAACATTTGCCAGGGTTCAGTCTTCTTTAGATTGGAATTTTGATGAAGAAAAAACTTTTATTTAGGAAAAGGTATATTTACTTATCTTTTACTTTCAACATGCACACATACATACATATGTACACACACACTACCGAGAAATTTTTTTTTTTTAATCTGGTCTTGTTTTAACATTATGAAAAAACTAAACCTTCCAAAAATCTTAAAAGGAAACCCTACCACCGTTTCAACTTTTCACTGTATTTATGACAGCTGTTAAGCTATACAAATGCCAGCTGCCAGAATCCATTAGGATTACATAAGAATCCTCTTTTGAATGCACAGAAATTCATTGATTGATTCTGGGTATCTACCATTCCTATTAATTAAGACTAAACTAGAAACAACCACCTATTGCTGAATGGATGCAGCTGGCATTGATACATAAAGACCATTAACTGGCTTTTATTACACATTTGTGAAAATGTACTTTAGATTGTATGATTGGTGTCCTGAACTAATAATGGAAATGCTTTTCCCCCTGGGTTACTGTTTACCAAGTGACACATGTGTCTTTCAGGAGGAACATATCTATATTTTGAGGTTTGGCTTACTTCACTGCACTACACCTATTTCGTTTGGTGATTGAATGATAAAGATAATGCTGAGGATGAAAACAGTGGAGAATTGTATATTAGTGTATCCAGTGACTCTAGGCAGAGTTACTGGACAATAACAGGACTCATTTCCAATCTGGTGTGATAATGAAAACATGATGAGCTAAACCAAGACAGAACATTGTCAAAACTCGGGATAGGAAGACTATTTCAGAAACCCATAAGCTGGAAAACATTTTCTCTAATGGCTAATCATTCTTGGAAAAACAGAGATGGAGTCCTGTTGTTGGGCTCAGTTTGGAGATTTTTTTTTTCCTTTTGCCGTGAATTATTTTAGAACAATTACTACATGCAGATTTTTAGAGCCGTAACATTGTTAATGAGCCTTATGCATACAGGGCATATATCTTTGTCATCTGGAATTAGAAGTATTACTACCCTTTAGGAGCTGTATGTTTTAAGCAAGCTTTAATTGGTGTTGTAAGGCCCTATAAAATTTACCCTTAATCAAAATTTCAAATAAAAATATTTTTAATAGATTTTTCAAAACTAGATTCTCCCAGCTGAGAATTACAAAAGACAGCTTGGATATAAAACAATGCCCTGAATTAATACAGTTGTTTTTACTAATCTAAGAGGATTTTAGTTTTGTTTACTTAGGAAATGAATATTGACTTTTGGGAGTAAGAGAGGAAACCTGATATTTATTTCTTAATCCTCAACTATGATTTTTTAAAAATCAGCTCTAAAATTGAGAATGGAGAAAACTGAGAGTGTAAAGAGAGCTGAATATTGGCAGTAGAATCAGCACAAATTAATCATATACTAACACTGGCATAAAATAAGACAATGGCTGGGAATGAAATCAAAACCCAATGTGGTAGGCAGAATATTGCACCATCATCCCCACCCCTCAAAAAAAAATATCCACATCCTCATTCCATGAACCTGTGAATATGTTATTTTACATGTCAAAAGGGATTTTGTTGATGCAATTGAGTACTTTGATATGGGAAGATAGAGTATCCTGGATTCGCAAGGTGGGCCCAGTGTAATCACAAGGGTCCCTCAGATAATCTGTGAAATAAATGTGACTATGCTGGAGAGAATAAGAGTGATGCAGCCTTAGAAAGACACAACCCACCGCACATGGCTTGAAGATGGAACACTGCAGCCATTGGCCAAGCACTGTGGAAGACTCCTAGAAACTGGAAAAGACTAGGAAAGAGTTGGCCCTCGACCTTGCTGAAAGAACTCAGCCCTGCCGACACCTTGACTTTGGCCCACTGAAGCTGTCAGACTTCTGACCTACAGAACTGTAAGATAATAAATTTGTGGTACTTTAAACCACTAAATTTGTGGTAATTTTTTATAGCAGCCAAAGAACACTAACATATCCAACTCCCTCACGGGTTAGCAGCCCTGTCAATGCAAATATAACAGCATGCCTAGTGAGAATTACAAAACTATGAGTGATGTTAAGAAAACTCGTTCCAATAGAGTAACTGTTCTGACTGAATTCACAATCGAAAAAACAAACTGAACAATTCAGAAAAGAATTAAATATACAAGTAAATAGATGATCTATTTAATCTAAATATTTACTTTATGGATACACGGCAAGCCAGCAATAGTGAATCCAAAAATGCCAGAAGGTGAAGCAGTTCTGATAAAAGAGAACGAGCCCTGAACCCAGAAAGCAAAGATTGTCTTCTTCAACCTGGCTGCTTCTTAACAGCTTTGTAAATCTGGGAAGTTCAGTTAATTTTCCTAATGCTCGGTTTCTTTATCTGTAATGTGGGAATTGTTACCACTCACAATAACAGAAATCTAAAATCTGATTGAAAAGCAGCATGATACAACGGCACACCATTGAAAGATATTAAGCTACCATAATGTGAGGCATTTTTATACTAAATCTCTGATTCACAGAATTCTCTGCACTCAAAGAAAATTCCTTCTAATGTTTCAGCCTCATTTTGACTTTTCCTTTGATTATGTGGACATGGAAAGTTGATTTAATTTCAAAATTATTTTCCAAAAATTAGAGAAAGCTCATGCTTCTACTGTTCTTTCAAGAAAGTGCTTGAATTCAACTTCCTTAGATGTTGGAGGCCCACCTGCTCAGGCGCTAAGCAAAGAACTGATGTCTGAGGGGCTCTTTAGCAACAGCTGTTCACTGCAGCTTCTTCTTAACTGTTTGCTGGCACATCCCTGACACCTTTAAACCTAAATCCCAAAAACCCGCCCTACCAAGACACAGTCCACAGATCGTTTTGCCTGATGATACACATCATTTAAGCAGCATCATCTCCTGAATTTCAGAGGTTGTTCTTCTCCATATATTGCACCTAGTTCTCATTCTGATGAACTGTTGTTATTCATACAGTTTCACAAAAGTATTCTTCAAATGTTTGACTGCTCACTCTAGAGTCCCTTCATTGAACTCTTAATTCCAAGATATTCAGTTTTGCTCTCTTTTAATATAAACTGAAGAACCTTGTGTGTTTTTTCTTTCCTGGCTGCAGGATTTCCACCTTGTATCACTTTTTGTTTT
>JAQZBX010013069.1:11351-40446 GCA_029593785.1 Cabassous unicinctus | reverse complement strand
CTAGGCATTTTACCTCACATTGTGGCTAGTTGTGTCTCTACTTCGTCTTTACTACCCTCCTTCCTCGCACCCTAGTACAGTGTCAGCTCAGTGAAGATGGGTATATTTTCAGCTCTATGTCCTTTTTATAACCTACCACGATAGCCACCATGTGTGAGGGATTATATACATATCTTCTGAATGAAGAAATGGTTGATTGCTTACCCTAAAAGGAGGCCACTGTCTCAGCTCTCTTTAAAAAGAGAGAGATGGAAAGCATCGGCTGCACACTCCTCCCCAACGCATCTTGGATTTGTCCTCATTCAAAATCATATGTCCTGTGGAAGGACACAGTCTTCTTCACATTTGTCTTTGTTTCCCTCCATTTGGGTACATTACAGTATGGTTAGGTAAGGGGCTGGGCCTGTAGTGTTCTGGCATCCAGGCTGGGGGTCATGTCCCTGAACTAAGGCAAAACAAGGGGACTCTGGTCACACTCGAGTCACTGGGGAGGTTTAGAAGTGACAAATTAAGTGGAATGAAAGTCTTTGACCTCACCCACTGAAAGGTCTGTGGGGTCCCATTGAAGCCATGGCTGGGCACTTAAGCCCTGGCTCTGACTGTTTAACTCCTGATTCCTGACCTAAGACGCAGGAAATCTATGAGACCAAGAGGAAGAGCACTGAGAGATGAAGACCATGAAAAAGTAAAACAAAAAGATGTCAAAAGAGAATGTTTAGGGAAGCGGATGAGGCTCAAGCAGTTGGATGCCTGCCTACCATATGGGAGGTCCCGGGTTTGGTTCCCAGTGCCTCCTAAAAAGAAAAAAAAGAAGAAGAAGAAGGCAAGAAGACACAGAGCACACAACAAACAAACACAGAGAGCAGACAGCAAGCATAAACAACAAGCAGGGGAGAATAAATAAATAAAATAAATCTTTTTAAAAAGGGAATGTTTACTGGGGATTGAGGAGGTCACGTAACCTTTCTGGGAAAACATCAAACATTCTGTCAGTAAGTCCAAAATTATTCCAGTCATGGTTAACCTAGTTTCCAGGAGTACTAGAGCTACATATATATCAAAGAAGAATTTGTAAAGGAAATTGGAGAAAATTAGAAATCAGTACCAGTACTAGTTTGCAGTGTGATCACACAGCACTCTAATACTTTATTAGCTGAACTCTGCAAAACTCCAAATTTGAATAATATTTGGGCTCAAGATTTTTGAATATTTGATCTTGAAGAAAACACAAAAATTTTCCTTCTACAATTCAACATGTTTCAAATATGCTGTGTTGATTGTTACTGGTATAACAGAAGGCTATTTTTGTTGTTGCGTTGCTTTATGTAAGATATAAGAGTTAAGTGTAATGGCATATTGATTTAGAGTTACATGTGCCTTCCACCGATGCCAGTAGAGTGGTATAAATTGTACTGGAAAAGAATACCTGATAGATGAGGAAAAGTCAGTCATGCAGAACAATACACAGCCTCAAGTTTTAGGTACAAATTCTGAATCTTAATCCAAAAGCCTTATATTCATACATGTAACACCCACTGTGTAAACTCTCTGACCTTTAGATGAAGTCTTGGTAATGCTTTACATTTATTCCATAAAGTACTAAAATAGAGACAACGTATAGTACAAATTCTGAATCTTAATCCAAAAGCCTTATATTCATACATGTAACACCCACTGTGTAAACTCTCTGACCTTTAGATGAAGTCTTGGTAATGCTTTACATTTATTCCATAAAGTACTAAAATAGAGACAACGTATACTCCCTTCCCTGAGGCCTTCATCATTCTCCAGTGTTTTATGGGAAAATTTGTTTCAATTTCTAAGCTGCAGAGTCATATTAGTGTGACCAAAAGCTATGGGTCATATTTTCTTTGTATCAAAGAAGACCCAGATCGAGCATCTGTTTGTGTATAGGATACATCAGAGCGGCAGGAAATGATTTGCTATTGTACAAAACTTCCCCCAACAAACATATCTTTTTTAACACTTAACCTAAACCCGATTCATACAGATAATTTCTTTCAGAGTCTAACACTCTATAATATTCGAAATGTTTTAGAACGCTTCTGTGACAGTTTGAATTTGGTGAATCCCAAAAAGAGAAAGATTACGTTTTTAACTAATCCTTTCCTGTTGGTGTGAGACCCTTTCAATTGGATGGTGTCAGTGAGGCATGACTCAGGCTGAGTCTCCACCCTTTTGCTGGGTCTGATATAAATGGAGACAAAGAGACAGGCAGACCAACACAGGCAGGAAAAGGAAGCTGCCATTTTTTATGCTGCCATGTGAGAAAGGACTAGAGGATCGCTTAAGCACAAAGGCCCCCAAGATGCTGGGCCCACAGTCAAAAGGAGATGGGCCCTTCTATATGCCTGATTGCTTACAGCTGAACTCAGGAAGAACTGATAGTGGAGCCTGGAAAGAGACAAGCCGTATGCCTGGTTGCTCACAGCTGAGCTCCAGGAGCTGGCCTCTGAGAGACAGTGAGCCTGGAGGGAAAGGCTGAGACCTCAGCAACAGCAGCTGACTTTGGTGAGAAAGCACCTCTTACACTGCCTCAGTTAGGACTTTTCATGGCCTTGGAACTGTAAGCTTTTACCCCAAATAAATCCCCTTTTTAAAAGCTAACCCATTTCTGGTACTTTGCACCGGCAGCCCTTTTGGCAAACTACAACAGCTTCAGAAGCATAGTTTGAATCTACAGTTCACATCTCACACATGCATTTTCTGTGGGAACACACACATATGTCACACTACACAATCTGGCCAGCATACTAATGGATCCCATAGGTAAGTGCTGGGAACCAAGAGAGGCAGGTGGAGGCAGGATGAGTTTGTGATTGTGGGGCAAGGCACAACAGGAGATCCAGAGAGAAGATTCTGGAACAGAGGTGATATAGGAACCAGAGAGGCTATCTAAAGGAACATCCAAGAAAAATGAGACCAGGTGAAAAACCATGCTCCATCAGAAGTATCTTCACCTGGGAAATGAAAGCGTGGTGAAGCAAGTCTGAAAGCAAGAACAGAAGGCCCAAGCTTGAGTACCCTGAAACACAAATATATAAAGCCAGGACCACCTTCCGTAGGTGGTTGTCTTAGTTTGCCAGGGATGTTATAACAATTGCCACAGTCTGGTTGGGTTAAATAACAGGAAGGTATTGTCTGACAGTTTTTGAGGCTAGAAGTCCAAAATCAAGGTATCAACAGGCCATGCTTTCTCTTAAGATTGTTGCATTCTGGTGGTGACTTGCTGACAATTCATTACTAAGTCTCTGCCCTCCATCACAGGGCCTGTCTCCTTTGGTCTCCCTCTCACTCCTACTTCTGTTTCCAAATTTCCTTTCTTATAAGGACTCCAACTATATAGAATTAAGGTCTACCCTGATTGAATTTGGCCTCAGCTTAACAGAATCTTCAAGGATCCCATTTGCAAACCAGTTTCACATCCACAGGACTAGGGTTAGGACTTGAACATGTCTTGTGGGGGCATGATTCAAGTCCAGGCCTTGGGCTTTGCCTGTTGGTGAGGAGTACACTCCTGTGGCCATGGAAGCTGGTCTTGCAAGAAACATTCATTACCACAACCTAAACGCCCACTCTGGGAAATGGTTACAAAAATTGTCATATACTCAATAGACTGGTATTCAGTTATTAAAGATGAGTCTAATAAAAAGCTTCCATATATGGGAGAAAGCTTATGTTTTAATAATAAATAGAAAAAAATCAAGATAAAAGACTGAATAGATTGAATATAGCTCTGCTAAAAACAAAACAAAACTATGCATCAAAATGAAAACAAAACTGACAACAAAACTTCAACTAAGATGTTGTAAATGGTTGTACAATGAGTGTTTTTCTTATTTTATTTCGTTTGTTATTGTTATTGTTTTGTTTCTGCATTTGTGCATTTTCCCAATATTTTTCTAATTAAACATGAATTACTTCAATGATGGAAAAAGTAAAAGTAAAAATTTGTTTACTTTCTGAGTTACGACACCTAGAATTGAGTTATTACAAAAAGAGTGCAAAAGTGGGAAGCAGAAGACCTGAGTTTGAGAACAATTCTGTTGCTATCCAACTGTGTGGATTTCAGCAAGTCACTTGACCTCTGTAATAATAACCATCATCAATATGTGACCTATTGAACACATACTTTATATCAGGCACTTACCTAAGTGCTTTGCCCTTGTTATCTCATCTTATCTGATATCCCCATCAATAAAGTATGTAGAGGGAAGCGGATGTGGCTCAACCACTTGGGCACCCGCATGGGAGGTCCCAGGTTCGGGTCCCAGTGCCTCCTAAAAGAAGATGAGCAGATGCTGCCTCCCACCGCAACAGAGCTAGATGCTACTGCAACAGAGCTAGACTCCGCCCCGCCTCAACAAGCAGAGGCCACAAGCCAGCAGACGCTGCAGCCCACGGAGAGTGGATGTGGCTCAGTCTGTTGGGCACCCGCCTCTCATGTGGGAGGTCCTGGGTTCAGTTCCCGGTGCCTCCTGGAAAAGGTGAGCAAACAATGAACAGACAGACAAGCAAACCATCTGTGGGAAGAAGGGGATAAATAAAGAAAAATAAAGTAAATAAATAAAATCTGAAGAAATAAAGTATGTATTGTTCCACCATTATTTAAATGAGGAACCTGAAACCTAAAGAGATTTAAAACTGCCATCATTACAGAGCTAGCAAGTGGTAGAACTAGGAACAGAATTCTGGCCTAACTCCATGTTTCCTAATCTTTTCACTTATAAAATAAGGGCAAACTGTGCTTCTCAAACTTTTCTCGTAAAGTAGAATTTTCCTCATGTAATATGAGTTCCTATAAGCGCAGGACTCTGTGTCAGTTTTGCTCAGTGATAGATCTCAAGCACTTTGAAAGTGGTTAGCATATAGCAGTCAATAAATATTTGCTGAATGAGTACCTGCAGAGGAGACTGAACTCATGACTTCCAGAATTCAGGAAATAAAGCTCAAAGCCACCTTCTTCAAGCTGAAATTTCTTTGAAGTCTTATATTTTAAGTTAACACTTCCCCGGGAGTTTGTGTTCTATTTTATAAAACAATATGTGTTTTAACTTTAAAACCATGTTTCAAAATATTCAGCCTTTAAATAACTTTATCCCCCTGTTCCTCACCAAATACTCGAGCAAAACTGGTGCTCCTCTCGTCACCATACTGATCTCTGGCTTCTTGTACGCCTGGCCTACCTTGTCTCCCACCAGGAGCACGTGCACCCAGGCTCAGGAGTGTGCATCAAGTGGTCACTAAGGGTCTCACAAGCTCTAAAATGCTATGCCTGAGGGATGGAGCACAATCTACCAGATACAATTAAGTACAGTGAAACAGTGTCACTCTGGCCTTTATACATGATTTTATGTATTTAGTTTAAGATTACATTAAGTTTGATGGCAACTGAAATAAATTGGCTCATGTAAAGTGCTTAGTTTGGGCTTACTAGGGCTGTGGTAACAAAGTACCACAAATTGGGTGGCTTAAAACAATAGAAAATTTGTCTGGAGGCTAGACGTCTGAAATCAATGCGTCAGAAGGGCCAGGATTCCTTCAAAGCCCATAGGGAAGAATCTGTTCCATGCCTCTTGTAGCTTACGGTGGTTTGCTGGCAATCTGTAGTATTCCCTGCCTCAACTGTCACACGGTGTTCTCCCCTCTCTCTGTCTGTCCATGTCCAAATTTCCCACAGGAGTAATTAGCAAATGCACCTTTGCTTGTTTTTGTCCCTTCTGGTCTTACTTCCCCACTCCTGAGATCATCTCCCAGAAACCACTTACACCCCAATCCTTTTCTCTGGAAGTGCTTTTGGGAAAATCAAGGCTAAGACACAATCTCCAATCTCCAATATCCAATCTCCTGTCTCTGCTCCACCTGTGTTATTTTTCTGATTACTGATAGCAGTTATCCAATCACATCAAATGTTGTTTCACTACCCATAGATGGATTTGTGCATCTAGACTAGAAATCATTGAAAATCTATCGGGCTTTCCATCTCTCCTTAGTCATGCTTATTCTACCTTTTACTGTGTGAAAGTCATGCTTCTTGTTAAGGAAGAAGGAAACAAAATAGAAGTTAAGCAGTAATACTGTTTTCTTTCTCAAGATAACTCAAGGTCTCCTTGAAAGACTTTAAAAGAAGAACCAGAGTTTAAAAAAAATACAGTGTTAAGACTAAGCAACACTCAGGCAGTTGAAAAGTTAAATTAACGAAGCATCTATCTATAAGATATAAAGATACTAAGCAGTTTGGTGAGTGTAAATATTGTGTTTTATCACCCAAGTTGTCTAAATTCCAAACTAGGGCTCTATTATTCTTTTGACACTTTTTAGTGTTCAGTGTGTGCCAGGCACTGTGCTAGACGCTGGGGAAACACATCTCAGAACAAGATATGGCACCTGCCTGCAAGGAGTTTACAGTTGACTGGGCAGGACTGGGGATAGGGATGGGCAGGAGGAATCCATTTGACCACTCGGCATCCTTCCTCCACAGCCATTCAAGCAGGGTTTTGAATTTCTGTATGAGCCTTATTCCATAGGAACTAAATTCTTCCTTATGAGCCATATTCCATCGAAACTAAATTATTCTCATAGTAAATTGATACTTAATTTGTACCCTAAAGCTTCTGAGTTCTTATAATGAACTGGCACATGCCCCCTCTTCTGCTTTGTTCCCCAGTTGATGAGAGCAGCAGGATACTCCCTACAGCTCCCAGGGCTCCTTGTGCTGGCCCAGTCCCTGTTAAGGAGAAAGTGAATGGCACCTTATTAAAGTCTCACAAGGAGATTATGCTGCAGGCAGAGGCATTGGGGGGGCACACGTTAGGTCAGTGTAAACATGACTCGTCTGCCTACAGGGTTAGCACATTACACCAAACATGCCCACCGCTTGGTCAAGAATATCAGCCTTAGAAGATGGAACACCAAAGGCTCCTTCTATGAAACGGCGGCAGAGCAGGTCTCTTGCAAATGTGCCTGGCACTAAGCTACATTAAACCTTGGTACTCAGTTCCCACAATAGGGTTTAGTGTGGTAACTGAGGGCAGATTTAGGGAGAAGTTATTTCAGACATTGCTTGTCTTTGCAAGCCTTTTCAGGCAAACACGAAAATGCCCTGTTATTTAGATGTATGTGTTAACAGTATAGGCATATTGCATGTGATTTTTTGCACCCGTTTATAATGACCATTCTCGGAAAATGCTCTGTTTATATGACTCATTCTTTTTTTGAGACTAATATACCAATCGCTTTTAGAGAACCCAGATATTAAAATATCTGAGTTTAAAAGAAGAAAACCTGCTTCCTATTTTTTATTTTATTAAAGTGAGTCAGATGTATTGTTACAATTTAAGTAGAATTGTTTAGCAAATTCGTTCTGGAAGAAAAACACTTCAAGAAACACAAGAAGCAGTTTTCAAGCCCTTGTTAGGGAAAGATATTTTTGCTAATGTACCAAACCTCCTCTAACCGAGGAAGCCTGTGGTAACCACAGGCTGATTAGATGGTAAACTTTGGAGACAAACACCTAGGTTTTCTGCTCATTTACTTCTATGTGGCCTTGAGAGAGTCACTTAATCTTTCTAGGGCTCAGTTTCCTCCTGTTCAAAATGGATTCCGTAAAAATTAAATTTCCAATGCCTAACTGGTGGTAAGGTGAAGTATTAATAGTTGCAAAGGGAGCAGTTGCACCCTGAGGCATCTTGGGACTCTGGCTCATGTGCTCATGCTCTTATGAGCTTTATTCTCTGATTCCAGGAGTCCATGGATTTCAAATTCCTATTAAATTTCACTCCCAAATGTACCTTGAAGAACTGAAGGTGTCTAGGACAATAACAGCCTAATCCAGTTTGTGAGGTTGCCATCCCAGTGGCTCCCAGCATTGCTACATGTAATTAATTATGCATACAACTTTTCTGGTAATTAGGATAGAGGGTAAAGGAGAGAGATCCTTGTCTTTCACAGAAACCTCTCCTCAGGGGCTGAACTTGACTACTAAATATTGTTTATGGTGACATGAACTCCTACTTATTAAACTTTGTTACCTAATCAGATGCTAATTAAAATATAAGTTGTTTTAAATTTACACTACTCTGACGTGGGTGTTCTCTAACAAGATCAAATTTTGACATACAAAATGTATGATATACAGATAATGTCAAGATATGTGACACCTCTAGACTAAGTACTTAGTGCTTGATGGATTATTCTGCTTTTCAACCACATACTGGTGACAGTAAACTATGGTATCAAAAAGCATTTCTTTGAAAGGGTATATCTTTTGTTGGTTTGCCTGCTTTTGCTGTAAGACTAATTAGCCATGTCAATTAGCATACGTGCAGGTCCTAAAATAAGTAGTATTAACTGAAAGGAAACCATACTATAGGCAAATAGGCAAATCATCATAACAGACTTGAAACACGAGAAGTGGCATAGACACAAGCTGTACTTCCTCAGGCTCCTGGCCACCAAATACATCCTTTCTGACACTTGTCAGGGTGATAAACATTGTATGGACTAGTAGATATGTTTTTGTTATTTTTAAAGAAAGATTGCAAAAATGACATTTTAATGTAGAAGACCATCTAAACTTACAAATTTGTATCCATTTCTAGGAAAACATTTAGACAACATAAACGACTTCGTAGACATGAAAATATCTTAATATGTAAAATTTAAATTTACAACAAGAAAACCATCGCGGAACCTCATTTTTGGACCATGTATATATTGCTGTACCACTTTTAAGGCAGAACAGAATTCTTCATCCACAGTCCGAAAAGCATAGATAAACTCTAAGCATTTCCACACACAGGTATTTGTGGTGTAATTTATGCAGAAATGTTTCCACTAGCTAGATAAAGTACTTGTTGAAAGAAAGAAGTGGCAATTTGACATTTGGTGTCTCTTTTAACCTCTGCAGTCCTTCATTGTCTAGATCTTATATGCTTTGCAGGTTCATTGGGATCCACAGTTTTGCAAGATTCTGGATTTCTTTTTTAATCAATGAACATCAGCGTTTTGAAAGGAATAAACAGCAAAAAAAATGAGTGTCACTTGCTGTAAATGTCATGATCAGTATCGTGGAAATAAGTTTATTCTTTTTCATCAAGAGTTGGGGTAAGTTCATGGTGACCTGAGGGGAGAATGTCACATCTCACAGGCAAGGCTAAGCCAGAGAAAGATGTTAATGCTCAGGTAAGTACTTTTTGATCTCTCTGATCCAAGAGGATGGGTAGCAGCATGCCCTAGCATAGCTATGGGGCTCTTTTACCAATTCTCTACAACCCATCTTGGTATTTTACGCTCGCATGATTTTTCCCTTCAGTTAAAGAAACCCATTAGTCTGTGTTCTATGGTATTTTTAAAACTACATAAAAATAAGAAATTTGGTTTTGCTTTGTTGCCTCTGAAACAGGACAGATATCTAAGAAATTACAGCCAATTTCAGTACATGAAAATCTTATTTTCCCCAAAAGAGGAAAGATTGCTAATGAGGTTCTTGTGACTACAAACTTCAGCTTACCTGAGCAGGTCATTTCAAGAATTACTTGTTATTCAGAACGAATACACAATTAGTGCAGAACAGTCTAAAGTGTTTCTTGAGCATATTACTCTAATGATGGACACATCTGAGGAAATTTACTGAGAAAAAATCATTCCAGGGGACTTCAACGATCAGTTTTACTGAGTCGTAAATGCCCTAATTACCCAATGTGCACATTCGCTACAACCCATTTCATTTGGGAATATTCTCGGTCATCAATTTGGTGAGTGGTTTCATTAGTTAAATATGTCTAGAAAATTCGAATATTTATAGAAGCCATTACATTTTAGAAAGATTTGTAACCGTTTGAAAAAGAGAGTTTTGAGAAAAACAGAATTAAGGAAATGAATACAATTCCACCAGTACATCCTTTTTTTATCTGCGTTATTGAAAATCTTAATAGATCCCAAAAGCCTTGTGGTTTGGTTTGGTTTGGTTTGGTTTGGTTTGGTTTGGTTTGGTTTGGTTTGGTTTGGTTTGGTTTGGTTTGGATTGGTTTGGTTTGGTTTGGTGGTTAAGATAGCCTGAGTCCATGAGTGACTGAGACATCTAAAATCAGTGGCATGGGTGGCAGGAGACATGGAATACGTGGCCTGCACCAATCCCTCAGCATCTCTGTATCTGATGTGGGACTATGACACGGTTGAATTAAGTGATTTCTAATGTCATCCTTCATCCTTACAACTAATAAATCTTAGGACAATTCTTATTAGAAATTTCTTAACATGCCAACTAATCTTTCCATGAATATTTTTAAAGATAAAAATAACAGGATAGCCATATATTTACAAGTAGATGGAAGAAAAGTTCAGAAGGATCCATAAGAAACAAGTAGTCCATGGGAAGTGGTGTGTGTGTTGGGAAGGGGGTGCCTTTCCTCTTAGTTTATATTCTTCTGAAATGTAAGAATGTTTATACAAGGAACATTTTACCTTTGCAATTATAATAAGTTAAAGTAAATAAGATATGCATGAAAAGAGCTAGAGCAATTCTAAATTTAATGGTTTCTACAAAATTATTATTTTTGAATTTCAAATATATAGTTTATATTCCATGGCTTTATTGATACTGTATAATTTTTTTTCAGGAAATATTTACATTTAGGATTATCTTAAGCCAAATAGTCTCTCCTTTTTGTCTACTGCTGTTTCTATTTAATTTTCAGGTCCTGGTCACATAGCATCTCCTTTTGCTTCCTTGGCTTTTAATAAGTAACTCCACTCCCGCACTTGCATAGTAATGTAATTGTGTTTATACATCACTCTCTCCCTCGGCCCCAAAGACAGAGACCTCATTTTAATCTTCTCTATTTCCTCCTAAATTCTTAGCTCAATGCCTAAGATGAGGCTCTTAGGATGCTATCCTTGGAACCCATTATGATGGAATCGGGCATCTTGTAAACTCTATTTTAGAGATTATTTCTATGCCATTGAAAACATAAGCAAAAAGAAATAGGAAATCAGATTTTGTATTGTAACCATATGCATCTTACAGGAAGTAACAATTTGAACTGAAGGTCAGTGGAAGAATTTTAAACAGATAAAGATCTAGTTTCTTTAGGACTGGTTTTCTTAGGCTCAGATTCATTGACAACTTCCAAGGAATTCTATTGTCTAAATATTTTAAATATATATATTTTTAGGATTTTCCAGATCCTAAAATTGGAAGTAACAGGAATTAAATTTAATGAAAGATGGTGGGGTGCTGAGGTGTATGAGACACTTAGCAACAGCTTTGTGAATTGTGTCTCTGAACACCATTGCTAAGGTCAGTATCAGCAAGCAGCCCATTTCTCAGGGAGGAACCTGAAACCCAAGGTTAAATAAAAGGGAGAGCTGATGTGTAACAGACAGTATACTGGTCCAGAAATCAGAAACGTAAATTTCAAGTTCTCTTTTTATCACTCACTCTCTTTGTCAATTTGAATAAATCAAGTCACTTCTATGAGTCTTATATTTCCTTAGCTGTAAAATAATATTTATCATGCCTACCTATTGGGTTATTGGAAAGATTATATGCCCTAGCGTATATTAAAACAACCCATGAACTACTTATAGTACAGGTATATAAAGTATTATCATCTATTATAAGGGTTTCTTTACTAATTCCTCTTCCCTGGCCTCCACAGATTGGGTGCAAGCTCCCCAACAGAGTGGGAACGTGCCAAACTGCCTGGGAATCACAAAACTTGGCTTCTGGTCCTTGCTCCTTCCCTTTCTAACAGTGAAGTTGAAGCAGTATCCTACCATCTCTCTGCTTAATGTTCTCACTGGAAATAACAATACTATGTTCACATAGTTTAGGCATATGTGGAATAATTAAGTGGGAAAATGGTTGTGAAATGCTTGGCAAAGCAAAAAGAGCTCTTCAACTAAGACAAGCGAATTTGCATCTGGAAAAGTAGGTCACAGAAAGGTTAAGTGATTCATCCTAGAATGCACACCTTATTATAGAAAGAAGCTGAACTAGAAACTAGTTCCAAGTTCTTTCTACTCCACCACCTGCTTTTGTGAATAAATGTCATGTATATAAATACTTGTCAAAAAATATATAGCACTATACAAATGGAAGATCAATTTTCTAATATAAATGAAGAAAGCAAAAAATACTGATATGCATAAATTCATTAAAATAATATTTGTACGTTGGGGCATTACCATTCAAGTATATATATATATATATACATATATATATATGTATAATGAAACAATATACATTTCCTCTATGTATTTGACAATGACCTCACTGACCAGCTCTTCATAGTAACAATTGGTTTCTAGGCCCTCATCCACTTTCCACCAAAACCAAACACCCTTTATTTCCAGAGTTAATGTTTTGGTATAGCTGCTGTTTGTCCTTTGTGCAACAGGGATTTAATTGAAAAATTGATCTTTCAGTCTTGCCCAGGATGTTCTTGAACATTAACCAACTAAGAAAAACAGCCTTAGTTGCTTGCAATCAGAGTTTGCAATGAACCTTATCTATGAATTAATATTGCACGTTCATTTTTGGTTTTGATGTGTGTTCTTTTTAAATTACACCAACTTCCTTGAGAACACATTTCCTGATGGTTTTTCAAGATTCTACAGAGTTCAGAATAAAGAAAGACACTTTTTAAATTCTTTTGATGTTCTGACAGAATAATAAGAAAATGGCTTTTCACGTGTTGGTTAACTAAACAATATTATATTGTGTCAATTTCCTATTCATTTCTCTCTCCATGGGTAATGTTTATGCAACATGGAGTAAATGTATGCAAATTTACTATTATGACACATAAAAATGACTCTGAATAAGATTGCTGATCCTTGTTTATGAACACAAAGGGTTTTAAAATATAACTTTTCATATTAGCACAGTTTGTTAAATGTCATTCCTTATGTGATCACTTCCTGTGCTATAATTTTGGTCAGCATCTGAAAAAAAAACACCAAATATTAGTGGATACAACAAAGCACCCTCTTTATAAAGACCTTACCTTTAACCAGATGTGGGACAGACACAGTCTTGGAAACTCTGCCTTCCCCCTTTCTTTAAGACACCTATTACTGCCATACCATGTACTTCTCCAACAGGGGATCTTGAACTCCTTAGTCAGGGTCCATGCATAATCCATCTTTATAACATAAAGAGCTTGGCACTCAAGAGATGCCTCAAAAAGTATTTGTGGAATTGAATTTACACAATCAAATGGTGTTTGCTATAATTTTATAACTTTATCCTCTGCATTATTAACTTCCTGTAGAGACTGAGAAGATAACCCAGACAGACTGACCTTGACTAACCACAAACACCTGCACAGCACAGCCTCATTCTGGAGACAAGGACGTATCTACTCTTCCTTACCTGCCCCCTTCCACCAGCAAAATTACTTAAAACCATAATAGAAAGAACCAACTCATTCAAGGGTTCAATAGCTATGGTGACCGTATATCCTGATTTGTCTGGGGCAGACCCTGTCACCATGTTTTGTTCTGACATTCCCCTTTCACTCTTGAAAGAGTCTCAGTTTAAGCAACAAATTATATGGTCCTCTTATTAATGGCTATACCTCAGCTGTCATTTTATGCTCTATTTGGAGTTCTTGAGAGCAGATTTTGAAGAAAAAAAAAAACTATAGGCAAAATTGTGCAGGAAGCAAAGACAGTGTAACAGGAAATTCAGTGAGACATTTTCTGTTGCCCCTGAATTAGCATCTAAGATGCTAAGATGCAAAGCTGAGGATAAAGAGGCATAGAACATGCCACATTTTAAACATAATGGCCAACATCTAGGGTCAGAAGTCTGCCTCAAAGCTCTTTAAGCAGCAGCTAAATCTACCCCCCTATTCTAGTCATTAATCCAGTCCCACCCCAATTCCCAGGCCCACCACTCCTTTTAGATTATAAACTAGGGTGGACAGAAGAAAGAAACTGTGGGTGTCCTGAGCCTAGAGGGTGATGCAGAGACCTAGGGGAGTACAGTGAGGAGGGAGGCTCCCAGGGAATCTTTCAGAGAGATGGAGGCAATTTGAAAAGAGGAGCCCAGGCTCTCGTTCCCCAAAGGATGTCTGCTTATTCAGTGAACTTAGAGGTCTTCCCTCTGTGCCTTTATAAGCAGGGACAGTGAACTGGCAAGAGACAGCATTACAGGGAGAGAGATGGCCACGGAGGGCCTGAATCCCTCCAGCCAGGGTGGCAAAAGTGTACTTTTCTTCAGGGTGACATGGGCAACACAAAGCATACTTGGGCTTGAGTTGTCCTACCACACCCAGGAAGTCTGGCTGCCCCTGAAGATGCAAGAGACAGAAGTTGAAGGGGATTCACAGAGGTTAAGTCAGAGCCTGAGCCAGTTTCCTCTCAGGGCAATTGTGGGATAAAGAGGTACCCACCCACTCGTACACCTTCTACCAAGGGTCTTCCAAAACACATATGCACTTCCAGAAAGCCAGTGTTTGGACACCTATCACACAAAGGACATCAGCGGCATCTTCATTGTTACTGTTGGTCTGGATATCACAATACAGAGATAACACTAGTACCTGAAGGAACGGGCTGGCAACTGAACTGTGACCCCTAGGCAGAGGGAGGAAGAGTCAACCAATAGGATAAGAGATTTTCAGCCAACCAATAGGATAAGAGATTTTCAAGCCAGTACCCTTATTAATAATCAACCAATCAAAGCATCCCAGTTAGCATAACCTATTAACATAAAACTCTCACCTAGCATCCAAACCCTAGTCAATGCTTTCATGGGGAACTCAATGATTAACCAATCATAGCGTTGCAACTTAAGGCTCCACCCCCAGGGCGGCTGCATAGTGAACCTATATATATAGCACAGCCCCAAAGCCCAGAGCGCTTCTTCCATCCTCTTCCCAACCAGAGTAACACCCAAGCTGCACCACTGAGCCAAGCTGTAACACTGAGCTGAGCGCCTCCATCATCGCCTCACCAAGCTTAAACTGCAACACTGAGGTCGCTTCCATCGCCATCTCGGCCAGGCTCAAGCCGCAACACTGAGGGCGCTTCCTTCATCGTCCCAACCAGACTCAAGCCGCAACACTGAGCTGTAACCAACTAAACATCTGGTCACCCTACTGAGGTCACGTTTCTTCATTCTGCAGTCCGTCCGAACTGAGGGACTAAAGTGGCGATAACAGTACCTGTTCCTTTCCTGCCTACCAGTACCAATATAGAAGAGGACCAAAAAGAAGAGGAGGGGAAAGGGAGAGAGTGAGACAGGAGGAGGAGTCTCAGAGCTGGCACATCTTCCTACTCCACATCACCGGATCCGCAGACCAGAAGGCTAAACACTGAAGGAGATGAAATTTAAATTAGATAGGAGGGGGTTGGACTTTTAAATTGGATGGATTATTTTAAAAGCTGGGAGTGACTGGGAGGTTTCAGAACCTGCCCAGTGTTATTTAAGATGCTTTTCAGCAGAAAAAGAGAGGCAACATAACATGGTTGAAGGCAATAATTTGAGCAAAGTTGAAATCTTTTCAAACGTGCACCTTACCAAGTTGAGACTAGTTACCAAAACCCAAAATCAAGCTGTATTTTCCAGATTTAACCTTTGGACATTACTCTAACAAAGTCAAAAGACAAGAACTTGTGAGTCTGGAAAGGTGCCCTGGCTTAGTGTTCAGCAAGAACTGGCTTCTAGTCTATACTCTATGTTCATACCCTACATATTAAATGGCTACTGAGGGATTCACTAATTATTATCAGTGATCTAATTAAACTAGCTGTAGACCTCAAAGCCTTGCCTATGTGTATTCCAGTTTCCAAGGTCATGCCTTCTCTCCTCCAAATCAATCCCTAAGGCTTGAAAGGAATTTCAAGGAGGGGAATCCAACCTCTGTATCCATCTGACACCCTGACTCCTAGACAAAGATCTTTCTGCCTTCAACTGCGTCTGCTTCCGTTGCTTTCTGATGACACAAGGAAAGGGAAACCTTCCTCACAATTTGTTGGAGACCCTCTCAAACAAGGACCATATTTGTATCTTCAATGAGCATTCTTTTGGAAACATTCTGAAGCATTAGGTCCATAAGTTTCAGAAATGGCTCTGATTTTTTAAAATATAAAATAAAATAAAACAATATTCTCTTTCCTAATCTTACTTAATTAGCCATAAGTTTACTCCTTTTTTAAAATTTTTTATTTTTTAAAAGCTACTTAGATTACATAAATGTTACACAAAAAATACAGGGATTCCCATATGCCCCACTTCCTACACCTCCCATATAAACATCCTTCATTAGTGTGGCACATTCATTGCAATTGATAAACACATCCTGGGGCTTTGCCATTAAGCATGGACCATAGTTCACATTGCAGGATTGGGGGAAGAGCTATGGACTAGAGTGGACTTACTGGTATTCTACCATAAGTTTACCCTTAACCCTATTAATTCTCTAAGCCAGGCTCCCTCCGTATTGGCTCCCAGGAAATGAGAGGGATATAAAGGCAGCTGAATCCAGCCAAAAACTGGTTGTGTTGTTAAAGGCTTATCTTAGATGGATGTCATTAACCTTTTCTGCTGTCTCCGTTCTATACTTTTTCTTATGAATCTCCAGTAAAGTCTTTATAAATTAGAAGTCAAATTAATTATTAGTCAGGTGTTAGAGATCCTCTGGCTGTTCACCAGGAACTTAGAGCATCCAAAGTGTCCTGTTCCAGGGTATGGAGACCTGCTTTCCATCCCTCCCTGGTTTTTGACTCACCAATGATCAATTGTGTATATGACACTGTGCCAATTCGTTTGGCCCACAGCCATCCACAATTCCTATTATGGAAGAGAGACTAGTAATAACAAATCTCCACAAGTACGGTGCTCTAGATTTAAAAGTAAAAATTCCCTTTTCTCTATATTTTCCTTTCAGCACCTATTACCACATTATACAGGTAGCCATAAACTCCACTTACAAGTGATCCCAGGCCATCAGGCTTCAGAAGAAATGGAGCCATTGAATGCTATAATCTTAACCATGCCCAATATACACACACACACACACACACACACACACTTCACCATGACCCACCACCAACCTCAAGCCAAGTATACAATTGGGAAAACAAAATACCAAATTCTGCTACTCACAAAACAGCTAAGAAACAGATTGGAAAGAAACTCATTTAGCTGGATAAACAACAATGAACAACATACATGTGCATAAAATGTTTGAATAGGACATTAACACCACACCTTAAAACAATACAATTTATTTTGGTAATTTTATTTGTTCTTTGTAAAAATATTTGGTTTTTAAATGGTAGAAAGGAAAGCTTAAAAGTAATATACTGTCCCACACATACCTCCATTTTGGAATATTTAGATGAACCATCCTAGCCGGCATTCCTCTCTCTCTCTTCCCCCCCACCCATCACTTCATAGCCCCACACAGTCATATTCTCAAGGAATTTCTAATATTCTTAGACAATTGTGGCATGCATTTGATGTGAAGGAAAGTATGCTTGCACAAAGACTCAGGCTGATGATGGGGCTCTGCTTTCCTGTTGGTGTCCGGAAAAGAGCATGGGCTTTGCAGTCACAGCAGACCCATGGTTGAATCCTGGCCCCAGCTTTGAAAAGTTGAGCTTACTGCCTCTCTGAACCTCAGTTACTCTAACTGCAAAATATGGTAATTTGAGCCCATCACTCAGAATGCTGTATTAACTATAAGTAAGAAATGTGGAAGAGCATAACACATAATAGTTCTTTAATATATATAAACACTTCACATATGAATCTTGTAGCTCTTAATTGTACAGAAATTGAGAAGCAGTCTCTGGAAAACATTTTAATTATACAATACTTAATATCATTCAAATCTGTTATATAAGTGCTTTGGTTCAGTAGCTCTCAAAGTGACTAAATGAAACATCAACAGTTTTGTCCCTTTCTTGTTAATTTTCAATTATTTACCCTTTTGAGTCTGGCTAGCAACAGATAGATTCTTATTTACTCTCTAAAATCACCTGAGAAAACAAAAAGATTTATTTGTATATTTTTCAAAACATAATCAAGATTCTGATAACTCCTATGCTGGCAACCTTGAGAGAACACAAGAAAAAGAAAAGGTGAGGAATAAGGCATTGTTTCCCTGTTTGATCACATTTTCAGCAAAACAGCAAAATTCAGCACTGCTTAGTAGTTTAAAATTTTTAACAGTTTATATTTGTAATAGAAACAGGAAAGTATTTCCAGAGATCTCTTTTTCCTTTGTTAAAAAAAAGTCAGAATTTCTAACCAGCTACATGGAAATAATATTTAGCCAAGCAATCAAATAATAAGAGATTGGGATCATCACTGTAGTAAGGGGGCAAAAGGTTTTTCAAGTGTTATAATGAGCCTTTCCTTGCACCCCCTCATTCCAGAGATAAATCTCTTATAGGCTAGTTACAAATACGTCAGACAGATACAGCCTGGTTAAGACAGAACCCTTCAAGAGATGGTCATTATCAGGTTTTAACCACCAGAATAGTGATTGCAATACAATTGTTGAATTAAGAAATCAGAATGGACTTTGATGACCCTGTTGTCTAGACATTCACTCCAAACAGAAATTTCACGTTTATGAATACCTAACCACTCCAAGAAAGAACTGTATTAACTTCCTTCCAGGCAACCCCTTCTACCCTGCAACAGCTCTGAAGTTCAGGTCAAGCTCAGAAAAAACTAGTCATTGAAAATGTTGTAACTAGAGAGCTACTTCACTTCACAGACAGGGTCATTATATGAGCTGCCTAAGGACATCCAAGCAGACTTCTGGAGTTCTACTGAGTCCCAATTAAGGTACCTATTGGTGAGGCCTAACCTTGGGCAATGATCCTGACCCAAACAGAGGGTGGGTCCTCTAAGATTCTCACTCTCAGCAGACACCCATACTAAATGTCAAGACAATCAAGACTTGGATCGGCTATAAGGGCTCTATGGGGTTGTTCAGGGTCCTAGATGGATGACCCTAGATTTCAAAGGAGAGAGAGATTACTGTCCCCTTTCCTTTTCCCTTTTTACCTGCCCAGTGCTTAATTACTGTGGGACCTGAAGTTTGTGGGGCCCAATCCTAAACCAACAGAATATGGGAAACCTGAAACAAGGCAAGCCTCTCCAGTAGGTCTCCACTTTACCCTCTGTAGAGGGAAGACTCATTCAGTTGCCTTCTTCCTTCCTGATAGAGGACAGTCTGGAGAAGCTCATTCATTGGAACCAACTTTGTTGCCTGTTGGCTTACTAATTAGGAAGATTAGAGATGTTATTATGGTTTGGTGTATATGCAACACATACATGATGGTATATAGTTGCTTCATTGGTTGATTGAAACTGAGAAGTTGCTGATGAAATGGAAAGAATGGAATTCCTGAGACCAACCTTATTGCTGTTAACTTGTGTAAACATTGCCTACAGGAAGCTCTGCATAACTCTCTCAGCAGATTTTGTGTGTTCCCATTGCTGGTATCATATGGATGATTTCATATGAGTCAATTTCACACAGCTGTATTTTAACGTCGCTTTGGGCAAAACCCCTGCCTTAGAGATTTCACTGACCCAAAACACACCTTTGGGAAGCTTTTTCTCATTAACTTCTCATCTGTTCTCAAATGCTTTTGTGTGTGCGTGTGTGTATGTGCATGTTTTCACTGTAATAACTTGTATTCATGTTACTGTTCTTCTGCAAATCTGAAGGCTCTTTCACATGTAGCATTTTGAATCTTCATAAAGAATATCAATTTTAAAGACAGGAAATACAACTTTTTCATTTTATAACCCATTAGTTTAGATAAGGATCTTATCTTAAAGGATTTTAATAAAGTTTGTGGAGTATCAAAATGATTGATGAAAGCCCCTTCCCTCGTTCCAAACATACAGTCCGAGTGGGGACTTCCATATTCTTATACAAGTCTATCTGCCATTGTTGATTTTTCCAATAATAGGCACTGAATTCAGAACCTTTTTCCCCTGGATTTTTCATTCTAGCACTAGGGTCCAGTGACAGATGTTTTCCATTTTCTTTCTGTAAGACAACACTTTTCTCCATTCTTTCCATAGTACTAAATGTCTCCTAATATAAGATCAAGGGACAGTAGGGGGAAAGAAGGCAGCAGATTCTGGTCTACAGCATTTTAGATAGAAGCAATTCTTTCCCTTCGTAGTCCTCAGCCCGCACTCTGATTCAGTCAGAATATTGCCAGTAGATTTGTTTCTGATCCAACACTCAATTTTAACTTCAGAATGAAAAAAACAGATGTAACTTATTTTTCTGTTAACCTAAATGATACTACATAACTATTGAGGTTAGACTCATTGCTTGTACTCTTAAAGAATACAAATTTCATTTGTTTTGAGGCCCTGAGTATTGCAACCACATGTGAGAGAGTCTTCTCCTAGCCAAGGGGTATACACAGGCTAACTCATCCCACCCAATTCACTCAAGATAGGAAGGTTTGACCATAGATGATCTGTTCTCAAGATCAGGATGGCAAAAGAAAAAGGAAATATGAGCTTTGTAAAGAAAAAAGTAACCAACACATACCATTTAATGCTGATAAACCCATAAAGGTGGTTCTAAATTTCACTGAAAAAAAAGGACATTAAAATTTTGGAAAAGATCCACAGGCCCATATATTTTAGAGGTTTTCTTTTTAAACAACTTGTGAATCTGTATTGTTGTGTTTGAAAAAAGCCTGTGGTAGTGGAGATTTTTCCATAATCTGAAATATTTGCCTTTTAATTAGAAGTTTTAATCAATGTACATTTACTATTATTTCCTTCTTTCCAATCCCTATTCCCTTAATTAATTTTTAATATGCTATTTATTTGTGCCTTCCTTCCCTTTTTCTCCCTTGCCCAATTTTGCCAGATGTTTTTCTTATTTCTTAGGCTTTTCAAAGAACCAATTTATTTTTTGTTGAACATCTTTGTTGTGTTTTGTTTTCTATTTCACTGAATTTTGCTCTTATTGCTGCTATTTCCTTTCTCCTACTTTATATTAATATTTTTCTTTTTCTAATATCTTAAGTTGAATACTTAGCTCATTAATTTTCAAGTTTTCTTTTTCCCTAATATAAGCATTTAAGGCTGTGCATTTTCCTCAAAGCACTACTTTCATTGCCTTCCACAAATTTTATATGGAAATTACTATTTGTTCCTTAACTTATGAGTAATTTAGAAATTTGTTGTTTTAATATCCAAATATTAGGAAATTTTTTAATTTGTCATTCTGTTTTTAAGCTCTAACTTAATTACATTGTGGTCAGTGGATTTGTATGGAACAATAACTTTGAAATTTGATGAAAATTTGCTGCCTTGCAAATTTTTATATAATTAATTATATAATCAATTTTCCTATAATCGATTATACAATTTTTATATAATCGATTATATAATCAATTTATATAAATGTACCAATTATAAAAACTTGAGAAGTATGTGCCTTGTCTAATGTTGAATACAGCATTCTGTATATGTCCATTAAATTGAGTTGTTATTTGTCCTAATCTTTTTAAAAGATGCTTAAATATGGCTACTTTTCCTATGCATAATGGAAAAAACTAAGTTTAGATCTCCCACTATGATGATGGTGGTTTGTCAGTTCACATATATTTTGAGACTATTTTATTAGTTGCACAGATAATTAGAATTTTTACATTTTCCTGATGAAACCAAATTTTTCTCATTGTGCCATGACCTTCTGTATCCCTCATCAGGCTTTTGGCTTAAAGGTTATTTTTTTTCTGATATTAATATAGCCACACCAGGTTTCTTTGATTAATAAGGCTTTCTCCACTCTTTCACTTTCAACTTTTACATGTCCTCATGCTTTAGATTTGTCTCTTGTAAATAGCATTTATCTGAATGCTTCATCCAATGTGTAATCTGTGTCATTCAACAGGTGGGTTAAGTTCATTTACATTTAATATAATTATTGACATATTTGTACTTCTTCCTATCACAATTTTAATTTTTGTTTGTCTCACTTGTTCTCTTCCTTTTTTCCAGTTTTCTTCCTTTTATTGAGTTTTTTATTGTTGTTTTTTGTACTGTTTTCTATATATTAATTTGGAATTTATATTCTCTATTTCTATGCTTTTGGTGATTGCCCTTGAAATTGTACCATGCTTATTTATCAAAGTCTAACATTAAACAATGCATGAACCACTCCCTAACCCTGAACAATACAAGAACTTTAGAACACATTAGCATTAACCATCTACTTTCTCAATATATATACTATTATTATACAGTATTTCAGATTTGTCTTTTAACCCACAAATTAGAAACTATTGTCATATTTAATTTAGACAATGTTTGTTTGGATTGCTCAATAATTTTCTTATATTTTTGTGATTGTTTTTACTTTATGTTTAAAATATCCTTTAGATTTTGGAGGATACACAAGAGCTGATTTTTGGTAGCAGGCTCCTTCTGATTTTTGTGTTTGCTTTTGTTTCTAATCTGTAAATGCCTTTTTAAAAATATATTTAACACAACATTTTTAGATGCTTTCAGCAAGAGTACTGGTTCAAGGTAGCTAGTCCTCAAAACCTGCTTCCAACAAGTCACAAAAATCTTTAAATATTTGTAAAACAACACCTAAAGAAGTAAATTGAACAAAAAAGACTTTTTGTGGAAATAATCATCATCTTTCACATAAAAGAAACCTTTCCTTAGTAGAACTTGTGTTTGAATTAGTATTATTTGTATATCTCTAGCCCTGATACATGCAGTGTTTCCCTAATGGCTTCAGGCACAAGTTTATGATTTGGACGAGGACAATTATCTTCATGGCCTTGAAATGGAGCAGGGGTAATTTACCATATGAACACTGAAGCCATGGCCTTGACTTTCCCAGCAGCATATGCTGACCAACTGAGCCAACAACTAGGTTGACCACTACTGACTGATTATTCCCACAAAAGGGGTAAGGCTGATTGTTTATCCTTCCCTTCAATTACCATAAAGATTCATATACAAAAGAATTCTAGCTGAAAAATGTAGATAGAAGGACTGTACCATTTCCATCATGAAGATAAAAACTAACCCAGACAAGGATCATCAATGGATACCAAAACCATTGGCTGAAAGGTTTGGAGATAACAAGATATTCACACAGGTCTCATATCACCCCACAGATTATATATTAAATGCAAAGGGAAAACTACTTTACAATGGAGAGATTTCGCATCCAAAACCTTTAATCAGGGGTGCAAATGTTGTATCACCAATAGTGGAACAGCCTGATATTAGGTGTCTCAGCATGATGCAAAAGCAAATACCAACATTATCTCTGTGTTTAATCATCATGATTAAAACCAGGCTAAACATTTTTGGCACACTGTTTTGTTTTAATTCCAAAATGTAGGACATTTTACAAAACAATAGCCCTGGCTTGTTTTTTGTTTGTTTGTTTGTTTTGTTTTGTTTTAAGTCAATGTCTTGGAAAATAAACAAACAAAAAAAGGTAGACAGAGTGTTCTGGATTAAGGAGACTTAAGTGACATAACAACCAAATATAATGCAAGAACTTTATGATTGGATACTGGATTTAAAAACAAAAAAGCTATAAAGGACATTTCCTCAGTCAAATACAGATAGCAAGCTAGAAAATGTTATTAAACTAATATATTTTAGGGGTAAGAATGGCATTGTGGTTATGAAGGAGAATGTACTTATTTAGGATTGCACGCTAAAGTTAAGGGTGAAGTAGCACGGTGTTTGCAACTTTATATAGAGACAGAGAGAAACAGAGAGAGCAAGAAAATATGGCAAGATATTGATAATTGAATTAAATATATATAAATGTTCACTTTCTTAAGTCTTAAATTTTTCAAAATAAGTTTGCTGGAGGGGAATAATTAATAAAGAAGATGACCTATTTGTTCTCCTCCCTTCCTTCACTAGGTAAGAAATCCAATCTTAAAATGTAGCCTGAGATATTGGTTTGGGTAATTTTCATAGTGAAGGCTGATAAACACTGAAGCAAATGTCTAAACAAGGTGTGGCAACTCCTTGTGGGGAGACTTGAAACTTAGACACTGTGTGATTGTCTAGGATGACTTGTAAATGTCTTGCTGGAAACTAACACCTCAACGCCCCAACCTGCTTAGGATTCCCTGATCATTAATTTACTTCAGGGACTCTTATCATCTCATAATTAATTGCAAATGTAAAAGAATAATGCAACAAAAAGTGTATTATTAATGGCCTGTGAAACAGTATTCAAGCTTCAAAATGTGGGTCAGCACACTGAGGAGGTAGACTCCCAAAAGCAGTTAAATTGTGTTAGTGTTTACTCTCAGAGTAATTTTTAATAGAAGCCTATTATAACAACAATTGGCTAGGCAAATAAAATTTTCACCCTGAATATTGGCAATATGTTAAGGATTATAAGAGCTATCAAGGCAAATAAATATTTTACAAGTATACTTATGAAAGAGGGAGGTGGTTACAAGAGAAACGATGAAACAACAAACATTTAAATAAATGTTGATTTCTAATTTTGTAAATTTTTCCATTTGCATAAATACAAATGTAAAATAAGTCATTCTTTTAACTGTCAAATATAGTTGTTATGATTAAAACAGCCAATACCTCAAACAATCTTTACAAAATGTACCATTGGGGTACACAGCTTAAAAATAGGAAACCTTAAACAAGTTAATCTTGCTTAGCTATTGAATTATTATATAAAAGAGAACACAATTGTTTTATTGAGTGATAATTTATCTACAACACCTGGCATGATCTTGTAGAACTTTTACTGATAGCTCAAAGAGAGTCTTTTTAATTCAGCAAATACCTAACTTACCTAAGAAACTTTTGAGTTTGTTTTTTAAAATTTCCAGGTTTGAAGATTTGTGTTATTCATTTTATACATTAACACTTTGGTCATCAAGAGGTTTTTCCTTCTGTTTAAAAAATTATCCTTTGTTATGTTTAATACCATTTTTCTAGTTTAAACTAAGCAGGTTGAAATGTATACTGGCATAGTACAGTCATACCAACCAATTCAAGTCTCTTCACCCTGCTCTGCAGGACTCATCTGAGTTCTATTTTCTTCCTTCTCCATATCTTTCTTGAAATGGAGCGACTGAATGGTAGGGTTGGAAGGGACCTTCACATCATATAGTTCAGTAATTTTCAACATGGGTAGGTTCTGAAAAGTCTTCATGATTTTCACAGAAACTTCCTCTCTGTCTTCCAACCAGCAACCTAGAAAGCTTCCCAGAGAGCTGATTTTTACAGCAAAAAAATTTGAGTTCTCTATTTGAGGCTCATGTACTTGGTTATTCACTTTTATTTAATACTTAAGCTTTTTAACATTTTTCTTTCTTTTCCTCTGTGGACCATTAATGCCAAAGTTTCTGAAAGAGCCATCAAATTTATAGACTGTAAAATTGGACATATGGATATTCACAGAAAATTTATAGTTTTCAACAGAAGTGCTGACAAAAAAAAGTAATCATAGTAAAAAAATTTTTGTAATTTATGTTCCAGATGTTGCAATTTGGCCATTTATAACGCCTGGTAAGAAGAATAAGAATTTTTTTAAAAGTATCAAAAAGAAGTAAATCAAAGCTATGTTGTTTATAAGAAAGAGTATCACAAGAGTAATAATTCATTTTGAAACATAAAAAACCACCAGATTGTTTTTGCTCTTTTAATTAATTTTGAATAAATAATATAGCCACAAGGTTCAAGAACAAAAAGTATTTAAATGTCCAGAGTGAAAGCCTCCCTCCCAGCCTGGTCCTGTCTATCCAGTCGCCTACCTCTTCCACAACTTCAAAGAGGGTAACTGCCATTATTAACATCTGAGTGCCCTTCCAAAGAATTTTTATACATATGAAAAAAAAATACAGACATATATTTCTCATTTCCCTCTCCGCTTTGAACAAATGGAAATATTCTATACATGCTGTTCAGAAACTTTTTTCTAATTATTATACCTTGGATATACTGGATGTGCCTGGCATCCTAATAGGAAGCTATAAGAGAACAACACACTTATTCTATGCCTACTTTTCATCACAATATTCTCCTAGAAATTGTCATAAACTAGGTAATCATTAACTGGACTGTATTTCTACATATAAATAGTATCGTAATTGGGAAATTGCATCCTTGACCAAGGACCAATATCAAATACATCAGAGTTATAATCCAATTATATTAAGTCAAATATAGAGCCTTAAGAAAATTGTCTTTCCTGATGGACTGCCATCTTCCCTTCTCCTTCTCTTACCATCGGCTCTCAGACCCTGCTCCAGCTCCCCAAAAGATCCAGTATCTTCACACTACTTCTGGCCCTCCATGACTCTATACCTAGGACCACCCTCTCCCTGAGGTTCCCTGTTGTTTGCAACTAAAATTCTGACTAACCATCATAGGGCTGTTGTGAAGTTCAAATGAGATGCTGTAAATCATCAGCAATGTATGTTTGTATCATAAACTTAAATTCACATTCATAGGAAAGGATAAAATTTAACTGTATTAGGCACAACTGACTCTATAATTTATTTCACTTTTATTGTATGGCTTCTTCAAACATTTGTGGCCATTCGGGAATGGTGGACAGCAGTTAGATATATATTATTGATTTTATTATGAAGAGCTGACCTAAAAGATATTAAAATCATTAATGAAAGTTTCTATTCAAAGTAATTTTCATCATGGATGTATTAGTAATCAGAAATCCTTGACATTACCCATGTCTGAGTCTCTGAGACAGACTATGAGGACCTGAAGGGCAGGTACCATATATCATTCATTATTGTACCAGCACTGTGCCTGATGTATAGTAGATATTCAATAAATGTTCATTCAAATAATCTAAATTATAATTAGAGAGGCCATGAAATGAACACTGCATAGATTTCCTTCACTTTTAGTAGAGGGGTTCTATTGTATATGTGAAAAAGTTTACACTCATCTCAAAGTAGCTGGTTATGTTTCATTTTATTTCCTACTAGGCACTTTTACAAATTCCAAATTGATTTTTAACCTTTCTAATGCTATACAATATTAAAACCATAGCTATAATAGCTACATTATATTACTGGAAAAATGTGTTTTTTAAGCCAAAAAAACCCTAAACTCATCCCTTTTCATTCATGGCTAATTAAGAGGTAATTATGCACGTGGAAGATGCGCAGCAACTAAAGAACAAGGTCCTTCTGTGTGGACCATTATTATTTGCATCTACCTGGAACAAAACAGCGAGAAGGCAGAAAAGCTTTGTGATCATTACTGAGAAATCGATGTTCTCTCCTCTTGGATTATTACATGCTGATTCGAGTGACAAGACTAACTGGGAGGTGGGGGTTTAAGGACTCCTCTGTGAAATGATCATCCTTTACATAATAATTCTTCTTTCATATGCTCTTCTGCGTGAATTTCACAGAAAGGCACTTGGATAAAATTCTAACCAGATTCTCCTTGATGATCTCAACCATGAAAACACAAAGTCATTGAGAGAGTATAATATGATTACCTCTTCCCTGATGCCTTAATTTAGTTATGCAAACTGATCCAAAAGTAATGAGCCATCCTATATGGATTTCCATTAAATACCTTGTTTTAAAGATGATTTTTATCAGATAATGAGGCAGAAAAAAGCTTAACTTTATTTCAAATTTTCACCTTTGCAATTTTTTTCAAGTAGAAGAAATATAGTTCCTAGCATGCATCCAGTTATTGTAAACACCTGTTATCTTTAAAACCTCAAAAGCACGAGGCTTGTGGTCTTTACTTCCTTTAAGTGGCAGGCAGGATGCAGCATATTTCTGAATGAAATCATCAAAGAATAGAATACTTTAAAACTTTAGACATAAGGACATATTAAAGCTTGTAACTTTTCCCTCTGAAAAGATGAAGGCTAAAAGGAGGTTTGATTGAAATGAATAAAGTCACATAGGTGAACATAAGATCAGGTCTCCAAAAGTGGCAATACAAGGCTGATGTCTTTCCCTTAAAGCCCAAAGATTTTGAACAAAAAAATGATACAGAACTCCTTCCTTTAAAAGTCTCTCATTTGCCTATTCTACTAAAAATTCAGATCAGTTGAGGTTTTCAGGCTTCTTTTTAGAACCACAACCAGTCCCCAGGAGTGTTGCAACCATTGGACATTGAACATACAGAGCAAACTATCATATTTCCTTGAGTATTAGATGCTCATATTTTCATACTTCAGAAGACGTTTGATAATTTATATGTACTTTCAATAAGTAGTGTTTTTTCCTCCAAAGACCAGATGCTTCAAAAACCACCCCTACCAACAAAATAGAACTGAGCACCTAACCTCTTTCCTCCCACTGTTCTTTACTGAAGCAAAGTCTCCCATGATGCACTTGACTTGTGATGTCAAGGAGCATCCTTGCTGCAAGAGAGTCTGGGAACTTGACTTCTAACTTCTATAATAGTACTGCTATGCTGACAACTTGGGAGATTTTCCCAAATATAAAAAGACTAAATAAAAGATGATGATAAGCACAAATATGACAAATGTCCAGTACCTAGTGATGGAACAGTTCTCACTGTACTTCTTGTTCAGATCGTGTAAGGGAACTAAGACAACAACCAGGATATGGCAGATGACCCAGGACATTCTCTTCCTTACGGAATGTGAGATTATCCCAAGTTAATACTTCTAAAGAGAATATCCATAACTAGATAGCTAATGAAAAACATTGTATCACTTATAGGCAAAACTGGCTTCAAACTCCAAAGGCAGAGAAAACTAAAATGTCTGAGGATGTCGTTACAATTGCACATGACATCACTGCAACATCTAAGCCTCTACCAAAGGCGTAGAAACTGAGAGTATAAGGACATGGATAAAGGAAGGATTCTGAACTGCAATCCATTGGATGTTTCAGATAGCTTACAACATATTTCATAACTGTGGACAACCAGAACCTTAGTGTCCACATGTGAGGGAGTTTTATGAGCTCTGCTTAAAACATGAATTGCAAATGGGCAGGATTCCCATGTTCACACTATTCCAATGGGCATTGGTGGTAGTTCTTCCCTGGTAGAGAAGAAAAAAAAAAAAAA
>JAQZBX010013069.1:0-11251 GCA_029593785.1 Cabassous unicinctus | reverse complement strand
GTATAAACATTGACTCATAAGATCTCAGAGGGGGAAATAGCCCTCGGAACAATGGAACTCTGCTACTTTCTATTACATAAATAAGGCTGAGAATATATAAAAGTAAATTTTAAGTCTCTTCCTTTCATCAAATGTGGCTACCATTGTTCCCTAAATGATTTAAACGGCAATTGCGTTTTTCATCCATATCAGGGATCTAGAATATAAAATACAAATTAATTTGTTTTAAAATTTTTCACTCTAGGGAGTGGATGTAGCTCAAGTGGTTGAGAACCTGCTTCCCTTGTACGAGGTCCTGGGTTCAATCCCTGGAACTTCCTAAAACAAAAATTCTCTCTCTAATCAACATTGGAAAAACTGGGGGACACAGTGACTTTAAAGGGTTTTTATGCTGAGCTTCTATGTACAGACATGTGGGTATCTAAGTCACAATCTTTCTTTAATACTATAGTGAAGAAGATTGGTCCACATATACAATACAGCTGTTTTGTTCATCTATACTGGTTGTGCTTTACTTCAGCACAATGATAGTGAAACAAAACTGGAGTCTAGAAAAAGTATTCAGATATGATTACCAATTTCAAACCCCCTGCATAAGCTACTCCCTACCGTATCAGCAAATATGTCTAAAGTATAAAAATTGTGCCATGACCAAGCACTAAAGATCCTAAAGAAGAAAAAGCATTCAATTATCTGTGATTTAAGGTCCTAGGAGTCATTTAGCAGTTTTCTAAGTCTGTTAGTTTGAAAAAAAAATTAAAAAACCAATCGAATTTAAAATATTCCTCATAAATGAAAAAGATAAGCTGAGTTTGCATCAAGGCATTGAATATGGCCTTTTCAATCTGTCTCCATGAAAAATGGTTCTAGATTAGACTAAACTATTAAAATTGCCACCAAGAAATCAGTGTTCTTGGACATTATTCTGTATTTTATTTTGAAAAATCTATTTCCTTTGATATTTTTCAAACTTTATCATAGATTCCTATATCATTACATGCACCACACTCTGAAAAATAACAGTGGTATGATTTATTAAAAATTTAATGAAGTTCAAAAGTGAAGTAAAAACAGATGAGAAGGGGATGTGCTATCCATATTACATCAATAAGTAAATTGATTTAACTTCTGCTTGTTTTTTTAATGTTTTTATCCTTAAAAATTGCACTAGGTGCCTGAGCAAAATCCACAAAACGTCTTTAAATTCCCTGGGTGAATTTATCCGCAATCTATGTGGCCTTTCCATCGGTCAGAAGGACAGATCCCAGAAGAGATGTCAACCTCCTCCAATACAGGATTGGAGTTGCCAGCAAAAGCACAATTCACACAGGCTCTGACGGAAAGACATTTTACTCACATAGAGACAAGCGAGAGCAAGGTCAGTTTCACTAGGGGCTGTTGGTTCCCCAAAGCCAGCAGATCTCAACCCATGGCCAATGCAAGGAGATGTGCTAAGCACAGCACCCCTCTCTTTGTTCATGTGCTGCTGCAGTGGAGGAAACTCGCTCCCTCCCAGCCAGGGACAGATACACCACTGGGGTGTGAGCTGGATGTCCTAAAACATGCCCACCAGAGTCAGATTGTCCCCAGAGAAAGTTTACATATGCACAAAACAATGGGGGAAGGACTCCTCCAGCAGTCCTCTTACCTACCAGGGGTTTGTGTTTTATCCTGCCAGGCTGCCACACCTGGTTCTGAGCACAGGATGTATTTGTGGGTCCCAGGGGAAGGAGGCAGGCTGCGGTAGGAATGCCCCCTACCACACTTTCTCTGAGTCCTGAACTTTGAGGTAGCACAAACAAATCTTTTGCTATTACCACCTTAAGATCATTGACAAAGGAGTGAACTGTAAAGAGGTCTTAAGGATGGGGAACTCTTTTCATTATATATACATTTTTTTCTTTTGTTGAAAAAGTAACCCACACTTCAAGAAGAATACAGGATGAGGAGTTGGGCTGGAAAAACAACCTAAATTACATCCATCATCACTCACCTATTAAAGGGAAATAACACTGAAACCTAAGCTAAAGAAGCAAAGAATTCCCAACCACCATTGGTTTTATTTTTTCCCTGCAGTGATACTAGTGCTCTTACATTTTTATTTTTGTGTCCTTATTTTACTTTTTGGTCATTAGAAATATTGGGCTAAATCCCACTGGTAAATCATATCTGGTCTTTGTGCCGCTCAAAGATGAAATAGAAAATATCCTACTAAGTTTTAAAGACTTTTATAACAAATGATGAAAAAATAATTGTACCAGGTGAAAATCAGAACATAGATAGCAGAAGAATATACACCACAGAGTTAACAGTGGTCCTCTCTGGGTGGAGGGAATATGTATTTTTGTTTTTGTTTTATTAGGAGCAATTTCTAATTTTTCAACAAAATGCATGTATTGCTTTTGTAAAAAGAATAAATGGTAAAAGTCATGTTTAGTTTTAAAAATACACAGCCAGAACTTAGTCCATACAACAGAATTACAGCAGTCCTTCTTTTTATTCAGTCCTAAGATCTCTCAGGATGATCAGGATTCAGGATAAACTTTTCACAAATATAGAAAAATCAGCTGGAAGTAAATATTGTGTAGCAGTTAAATGTATGGGCTTTGAGATCAGGCAGAATTATTTTGGAACAGAAGCTCTGCCACCTACTCTGTGTGTAGTCCAGTTTCCTAAAGTATCTCAGCTTTGAATTTCTCCAGTATAAAATGCAACTGATGATACCTACCTCACAAAGTTCAAGGATTAACGAGAATTAAATGGGAAAATATAGCACAGAGCCTGCAACATAATAAAGGCTTAATAAATTATAAAAGTAATTATCTAATAGCAATAACAATAATACCCACACTGACATTATCTAAAATTTATTGAGTCCATACTGTCTCTCAGGCCTTATTTTACATGTGTCCACAATTTAACTCATTGAATTGTCAGAACAACCCTATATGAAGTAGGTGGTGCTATTTTCCCATTTTATTGTTGAGGAAACTGAGGTTCGGCAAGGCCTAAGGGCACAAATATCCCTGCGTTTGTAACTCCTGTGCTCACTGTGTCTCATTAGCTTTTCATTTTTAGTCATGGATTTAATAATAATTCGTATTTATTGATTTTGTTCATAAAAATCATATTAGATAGCATGTATAGCATTTTAGAAGCTCAGAAGTGTGGTAATCTGGCTCTAAATTTTATATTAGTTGAAACATACTTCAAAGGCTATCAATGAGGAGTAATAAAAAGGGAAATTAATTGGAAAGGCTGAAGCTATGATTGATTCTCTAGAATACATGTTAACTTTTCTTCTTAGAGCATTTGGGAGTGGGTTTTGTCCCAATTAGAAGCATCTGAGGAGCTATTTCATGGCCCTTCCATGTGGCATGGTAGGATATCAGCATTGTTTTAGCCTTGATCCCCTAAACAAATTTTTCTTCTTTTCAGAGTCCCAGAATGCTTCAACAGCCTTACAAGTATTTCCTCTTGCAAGAAATATAGTGGGAAAGTTGGATAATAAGCCTTCCAGAAAAATCTGTTTTTCTTGAGGATAAATGACAATATTCTGTTTTCTTAAGAATTTTCACTTTCCCTTCTCTAGGAATAAATAATCCCTCACATAATATTCTAAATCATGATCTTTGGACTCCTTCACTTAAATTCTTGGGAAATATTAAAGAAAATAGCCCACTAAGAAACAACCAAGTGACATATTTTACTGTGAATGCAGATACCTAGATTATTTTTCTTGGATCATATAAGGAATACAGTCATCCTTTGCATCAAGTGGGTACCTTTATCTGCTGCTCATCCGTATAACACAGAGGCTAATTTCAAGTTTTCTGGGAGTATATATAATTTATTTTCAAGGGCCTCAAGAGAGTTTGTATCCACATAAGAGAGCAGTATAATGATGATCACTTATGGCAATGGGTTCTTTTCTAAATTGCAAAACACTGATGTTTTGTTTCAATTTATTCCTTCCTCTCAGAATCTAGATTGTGATTGAAACCACAAGCTTATTCTATCCTCTGGGCAAGTGATTTACAAGGTGTGAAACTCTTAGTCAGTTTTGTTCTTACAATATTATTAATCAAAATCAAGGAGGAGATGGCTTAGACTGGGGCCAGAATTCCTGGATTATAGTAATAGCTCTGCCACTATTAAGGCCATTAGCCTTGGGTGAGTTTATATTTCTGGGCCTCAGTTTACTCAACTGCAAAATAAGAAGGTTAAACAGAGATTTTCATGGGTCTTTTCCAGCTCTGAAATCCTATGTTTTTTTAAAAGAGGTTTAGTTTTATGTATTTTTTGTTCATTATATAATAAAATTGTGAAGCCATCCTTACTTATTAAAGGCATGTAAACATTAAATTTTAATTATTCAGAATACAATAGTCAAAATTGATCAGTAATGATTATTTTTTTCATATATATGGCCCTTCCTACAAAATATTGACTGCTTTATATAATTGATTTAAAGCAATATATTATACATATGGACACACTTAAGTGCATGAATTGTAAAAAGGGAATGACTTCATAGCATCTGATTTCGTCCACCTTTCATTTTTAAGTATTCAGGCAGTTATTCTTCAACAAATATCCAATAAGCATTTTTTGAGCATTACTTTGTGTCATGCAATGTGGTAGAGGTTTTACCATTTACATTATCCATTTAATTCTAATAGACTCCTGAGGGGTAGAAGACTGAATAGCTGAGAAGTTACATCTAGTTCAAAGACAAAGAGCTAATGAGAGGTGGTGGGGTGAATTGAATCCACATACCAAGGCATGTTCAATTCCTACCCCCAGGTCCTGTGGCCGGGAACTCATTTGTAAACAGGACTTTATAAGCAGAGGAAATTCCTGACATCGTCAGTTAAGAGAAGCCAGAGAAGGAGTGATCACCATGTGGCAGGGGCTGAGCCAAGGAAGCCCCAGGATTGCCAGCCAGCCAGCACCAGAACACTACAGACTCTGGGAGAGTCTGGGAGAAAGCATGGCCTACTTGACTTTGGACTTCTAGCCAACCGAGAAATACCAGGGAAAGAAGAGAGTAAGGATGAATCGGGTCCTTTTGTCCCTCCCTCCTCCCTTTAGGTTCAGTTGGTACTGACTGTATCCCTCAACCGTAGCTCAGTGTTCCCACCCAAGGCAGCCCTCCCTATATGATCCTTTCCTTATGGGTCAGGCTTATGGTCACGCTCCTAATGGTAACAGCTCTGGGGTGCTATACTTCACTTGCAGTTTCCCCACATCATTTATTAAACCCTCCTCAGATTATCTTAATTGGCGTGTGCCATCTCTTTCTTGCTAGCACCCCAAGACATAGTCACCAAATGTCTTTCCATCATGCATGCCATTTAACAAGATAGGGCATAACAACTGCCTGATTTAATTAAGTATTTGAAAACAAATCTCCAAGAGTGGTGACAAGAAATAGTATTTAAAGACATTGCAATTGTTCTAGTCCTATATTTCTCTTATCAATTAAAAACTTGAAATCACTGAGGATTCAGGGATGATAAAAATTCTATCATTGCCTTGGTAAGTCTGGCATGAGAATGATTCTAACAAACAAATCTAACCCACAATAGTACTTAACAACTGACGCTCTATCACCATGCATCATTAGAGGAAAATATCCTTGACATACTGTCCCTTCAACTGGCCACACTTCAGGGCATGGTCTAGGATTAAGGGGAAATTTGAAAAGAAATTACATGGAAGTCATTATGTAACCTCACAAAAGAAGCACACTAACTTTAATGCTATCATTTATGTTATCTGAAGATTAACTTTAAATTATTTTGTTTCTGAAAAAAGGAGTGGGAAGAATTTTTGTTGATTATATCAAGTGAACAGAATTCTAGGACTCTGGGTGTTCTAATATTCAGGCTGAGAAAGATGGAGATACCTGTATATCATCCTCCTTGTTTGAGGCAATTAGGTAATGAGCCACAAGGTGCTAGAATTTCTTGGCATGAAGCAAAGGCTGATTAATCTAAATGTCAATGCACTAACTGAAGAGACTGGCTTAAATATTGCCTGTGCATCCCTAACCTAGGGTTTTTGGACCTGGGATTTCAAGGCTGGGTTTCTGGGAATTTTGGGATCCACTGGTATATATGAAAAAGCTTATGTATATATGTAATTTTGACTGGAGTTTCTCCCCATGTCTTTACTCAGATTCTCACAGAGGCCTAAGAACCAAAGTTAATAGGGGGGAAGGGTAATATGTCTCCTGCGTCAGCTAGACCAGGGAATATAGATTAGTATGCAAGATTTCTTAGATATTACTCTGACTCCACATACTCATCAGGCAATCTTATGTTGCTTACCTTAATTTTTTACATTACCTTTTGGGAAGATATATGACCTAACATTAATTATTGCTTTTGCTAAATATCAGTTTCAGGGATTTGAAATAAATTCTTTATGTAGTTTTTCTCAGGGCTTGAATTCCCATGAATAAGTTATTGATTGAAATTCCAGACCTGAAGGATTAGAAGACTGGGCCCAGGAAAAAGAAGAAAATAAATCTCTTTATGTCTTTGAGATCTTTTCTAGCCATCGACCATACTCCACAACCACGCAGCTACTCCCTGCCACAGGTTTCATCTGAAATTTTTAATATGCAAGCACTGAAAGGTCAAAAAACCTCACATATTCTGGTACTTTTTCTCCTTACACATTTACTACTTTTTTTCACCAGGGAACCAGCAATGAGCAAGTTAGGGACCACAAAAATAAACTTTTTTCCTTTGAAAAAATAGAGGCCCTGAGGATATAATAAAGAATAACATTTGTTTAGTGGGAACAAGGTAATAATTGCTCTTTTCTACCCAGATCAGTAAACTTAATTTTTTGAACTATGTGGTAGGATGTTATTATGTATTTGTTCAGCTTCATCCCCAAAAAGTTTTGATGTGATTTTTAAGAAGTTTTATCTTTCCATTACTATGTTCACATAAAGGAGTACTCTCTTCAAAGGAAATATGCTGGAAAGAAAATTCATTATGATGCTGTACTGAATGTCCTTCACCAAATGTAGGATAGAGAGCTAAGACTATAACTCCATTTCTCTTCTCTTCTCTTCTATAGCTGGAAAAGATTTTGTGTCCCTAGATTCCGTAACTAAATGCACAGGATGGCTGCCTTTCAGCACCATTTACCCTAAAGGGGGATACTTTTTTATAGTCCCTGTCTATAGCTTTCATGTATCTTATCAAAATATCTCTCAAAACCATCACCTATGCCTTCCTATTGGCCAAAGAGATTGATTAGACTGGTCAATTATCAGTCTTTATCATCCTAGAGCTGCTTCCAACATTTGACACTGATCACTTCCTCCTTCAAAATTCCATCTCCTTGGTCATTGATGAACTACTGAGACTAACTGAATTAAGTCTCCTACCTCTCCATTCAATCTCCTCCAACTCCACTACTGATTACTCTGTCTCCACCTTCCTCTTACATGCTGTGTTTTCCAAAGTTCTGCCCTTGATAGTTTTCTCACTAAGAAATGTCACCCACCCCCTTTACATGACAACACCCAGATCAGTTTCTTCATTCCAGGCTACTCTCCTGAGTATCTAGATCCAGTCACATTTAGGCCAAACAGGAGTACCTACACTGGCACTTTAGACTTTTCTTCCAAAAATGGAACTTATTGTCCTTCTCATCTCCCACCATACAAATTCAAATATTACCACAAAATCAGGTAAGATAGCAGTGGTTTAAAAATATTTCAACTTTACCTTTGGACACTTATTTTTTTGCTACCATGCCTATACCAATACCAAAAATAATTGCAGAGACTTTTCCTCTGTTTATAAATTTGTCAAATTCAGAGGTCAACTAAAGTGACTTGTCTTAAAGACACTCAGCTGATGCAAACCAGAGTTATGATTTAACTAACGTTCTATTATCAGGGATAACAGAGTAAAATAATCTCTTTTGAGAGGTTGCCTCTTGCATTCTTAGTTTTCCTCTCTAGCCTTCTCATAGTACTTAGCACAGTGGTTAAACATGGTAGGCACCAGAAACGTATAGGAAATAAATACACATGAAATTCGTGACAGTTTGAATTTGGTGAATCCCCAAAAAAGATCGTTTTTGAACTAATCCATTCCTGTGTGTGGGTGGCCCTTTTGATTGGACTACATCAATGAGGCATGACTCAGGTGGGGTCTCTGCCCTCTTACTTGAGCTTTATATAAACAGAGACAGAGAGAGACACACAGAGAAAGGAAGCTGTCATATTGATCCTGCCATGTGAGAGAGAGAACTGCAGGAAAACAGACAATCCCTGAGAGGTTAAGAGAGGTCCCAGGGTCTGGATCTGGCAGAGCACAGAGGCCCTGGCATATGGCTGGGCCCACGGAGCAGTTCAAGTCTGAGGAGATGAGCGCCGCCATATGCCTGATCGCCATGAAGCAGATTACCAGAATCAGCTGCAGCTGACTTTGGTGAGAAGTATCTCTGAGGGTGCCTTGATTTGGACATTTCATGGACTCAGAACTATAAGATTTTACCCCAAATAGTTCCCCTTTATAAAAGCCAACACATTTCTGGTACTTTGCTTTGGCAGTCCTGTGGCAAACTAAGACATAGTTAAACCCAAAGTCAACATATCAGTCCTCCTTTTTTACTTATATTGATGCAGAACAAAACTTGACATGGTACAATTGTGTAAGAAGTGACTATCTGTGATGATCCAAAATACCTTTTTATCATTTATCTGGTTTCCAAATTAATGATGTCATTCATTGTATCATAGCAATTTTAGAGGCGATTGAAGAGGAAGGTGGAAGTGGTAGTAGAACTGTGGTAGATTTTAGAGAATATTTATTTAGTTTCTTTTCATTAAAATTTTTATTGAAATATATCATTCATACATGAACATACATAAACAATAAGTGCATAGTAAAAGTTGTAAACTTACAAAATAAACATGCATATCATCATACAGTGCTCCCATACATCACCCGACCACCAACTCCTTGCCTTGTTGTGAAGCATTTGTTGCAAACTATGAAAAAGCATTGTCAAAATATTCCTACTAACTATAGCTCATATCTTACATTTGCTGTGTTTCCCCCCACCCACTAGATTATTAGCATCCTGTATTGGTATTATATATTTGTTATAGGTCATGAGAGAATGTTCTCATATTCTGATAACAACACTCCATCTTCCACCACAGGATTCACTGTGTATACATTCCCATGCTTTGTACAATCCATTCAAAGAGCACACTCATTGGCTCTCATTGTCACCACAGTGTCTCATTGTCTCATTGTCATCATCTCAGTCAATTTTGGAACATTTTAATTATTTCAAAAGGAAAAATCCCGTACCAGCTTAGATCTCCTGTTGTCCTTTAGAATTGATCTAATATCTTCCTTGCCATTGCTGCAAAAGTATTACAATAGTACTGTTGACTATTGTCCAAAAGTTACATTAGTTGTTATTTTCCCATGCATCACCATATTCTTAACACAATGTAAAAGACATTCTTATATTTATACTATTAACCACAATCTTCACCCACCACAGAAATCACTATGTTATATAGTCCCTAGATTATTCTCTAGCTTCCTTTCAATTGACACTTACATCCATAGACTACCCCTTTCAGCAACAATCACATTTATATATTAGCAGTGCTAGTTACACTCACTATAATGTGTTACCATCAACTCTACACTTTTACAGTAAACCTTATTAAAAATTCTACATACATTAAGCACCAGCTCCCATTCTCACCCCAATTCTATCGCCTAGTAGCCTATACTCTAGAGTTTACCTCTGTGAGTTTACTCGTATTTAGTTCATATTAGTGAGACTATAAAATATTTGTCCTTTTGTGTCTGGCTTATTTTACTCAACATAATGTCCCCAAGTTTCATCTATGTTGTCATATGCATCCTGACTTCATTTTTTCTTACAGCTGAATAGTATTCCATCATATGTATATACCATATTTTTTTTATCTATTCATCAGCTGATGGATACTTGGGCTGGTTCCATATTTTAGCAATTGTGAATAATGCTGCTTTAAAAATTGGTGTGCAGATGTCAGTCCATGTTCTTGTTTTCAGTTCTACTGACTATATTCCTAGTAACGGAGGGAGAAGCGGCAAGATGGCGTTTGTTTAAGTGGGCAGTTACCATCTCTCTCACAAAAAAATGGCTGAGTGGGGGTGAGATCCTGCTCGAGTGAGCTGTTTTTGGAACCCACAGAGTGGGGAGCTTCAGGGCATGGATCTGGAGGGAGCTGGATGAAGAGACAAATTGCTCAAGGTAAAACCGTGAGTTTCTGGTCCCTGTGGCTGGAAACTGCGGACGGCTAAGCCCCACCCTCAAGGCAAAAAGCCTCTGTAAGCCCTGACTCCTGCCACTGGCCACCCAGTGGGAGGGATAGTTCTAGTGTGGGAGGGTTCTGGTTATGGGTAGAGAGAGGTTTCCTTTCTGTGGGTTTGGTTGCCTGGACCCCCTTTGAGCTTTGGGGAGCATAGCAACCGGCTCAAGGTGGCACCAGAAAGAGGGGAGAGGTGAATCTACTGAGGCAGCCTCAGTAGATTTACCTAACCACTCTGGGATAGAGAAACTTGCCCTAGGAGAGGGCAGAGTCAGGCAATTGATTAGTCCCATGCTGAAAACTATCAAAATTTCAACTCTCGTAAGGGAGGCTGGCAGAAGGAAGTGATTAATAAGCTTCCAAGAGCCTATTTAGGGTTCCCTGGGAGGAGGGGGTGGTCTGGGAGAGGGTTGAGAGTCATTTTTCTGCTGTGAGTTCACTCACCAGTATCCCATTTGAATTTCAAAAGGGAACTCAACCTGACCAGGAGAGGTGAGGGGGGATCCTCACACAGGCTATTGCATTCTGCTGCCCTGGGAGAGAAAGCAATAAGAATAGAAAGGGGGCAGGGACAGATTCCTAAGCAGCAGGAATCTACGCAGCTGCCAAGAGTCAAAGCTGCCTGAGGGAAAGTGACTGGATAGCTTTCTGAAGAGCTAACTGACCCAACAAGAAAGTTTAGCTCAGTGGAGTAGTTTCTGCCTTGAATATATGAGGTTCCCTAGTTCAATTCCCAGCTCCTCTTAAAGTAGTGATCCACCGGGATATCAAACATCCAGCTGATACTTTAGGACAGGGAAAACATAGACATTATTTTTGTATTAGCTTCTCTTGGGTCTTTTATTCTTCCTAAAAGAAGGTCTCGCTCTCTTTTTTTTTTTTTTTTTTTTT